>CAUYQV010044531.1:0-31723 GCA_963574575.1 Galagoides demidoff | reverse complement strand
CCAAACAACAATGATGGCTGCAACCAAAAAATGGCCGGGCATTGTGGCAGGCACCTGTGGTCCCAGCTACTTGGGAAGCGGAGGCAGGAGACTCGCTTGAGCCTAGGAGTTGGAGGTTGCTATGAGCTGTGATGCCATGGCACTCTACCCAAGGTGATAGCTTGAGGCTCCGTCTCAACAACAACAACAAAAAGATATCTCAATTGGAAGAAAGAAGCAAAATGATCTTTGTTCACAGATGACATACTCTTATTATATGTTGAAAATCCTAAAGGTTGCACACACACGTGCACACCCACACACAAACTATTAAAGCTAATTAAAAACCCAGCAAAGTTGTAAAACATAAAATCAACGCACAAAAATCAGATGAATTTCTAAAGACTAATAACAATCCAAAAGGATGTAAGAAAATAATTCCACTTCAGATAACACCAAAAAGAATGAAATAGGAGCTTGTACATTGAAAATAAGAAGACATTGCAGAAAGAAATTACAGAATACATACATAAATGGAAAGACATCTTGTGTTCATGGACTGAAAGATTTCATATTGTTAAGATGGCAATACTACTCAAAGCAGTCTACAGGTTCAATGTAATCCCTATCAAAATTCCAAGGATGTTTTTGCAAGAAATTGAAAAACTCATGTAAAATACATATCAAATATTAGGGGCACCAGTAGCCAAAACAATCTCTAAAAATAAGAACAAAGTTGGAAGATTCATGCTTTCCAATTTCAAATCTTACCACACAGGTACAGGAATAAGACCGTGTGGTACCAGGGTAAAGACAGACAAACCAATGGAATAGATGGTTTTTGAGAAGGGTGCTAAGAGCACTCAATGAGGGTAAAGATAGTTTTTTCAACAAGTGGTGCTAAGCCAATTAAATAGCCACATGCAGAAAATAAACTTGGACCCCTACCCCAAACCATATATGAAAATTAACTGAAAATGGATCAAATGCTTAACTATAAGGGCTAAAACAATAAAACTCTTAGAAAAAAATAGAGAAAATCTTAATGACATTGGATTTGGCAATGGTTTCTTGAATTTGATACTAAAAACATGAACAACCAAAGGAAAAATAGATTTAAAAATTCATTAAAATAAAAAAAAATTACCACATCAAAAGACACTTTCAAGAGAGTGGAAGGGCAGCACACAAAAGGGGAGAGGATATTTTCAAAATCAAATATCTGACCAGGGATCAATATCCAGAATATATATTTTAAAAAAATTCCCACAACTCAACAAAAACTGTAACAATCTAATTTTAAAATGCGAAAAAAACTTAGACTTCTTATTCCAAAGAAGGAAAGAAAATGGATATAAGCACATGAAAAGATGCTCAACATCCCTAATCATTAGGAAAGACCGATCAAAACCACAGTGAGATACTATTTCACACTCATAAGATAGCCATTACCACAAAATGAAAAATAACAAAGGTTGGCAAGTATATGGGAAAACTGGAACCTTCGTTCCAATTGCAGGTTAGAATACAAACTGGTGAAGCCACTATAGAAAACAGTTCAGAGGCTCCTCAAAAGGTAAACATAAAATTATCATAAGATCCAGCAGTTTCACTTCTAGGTGAACCCAAGGAAATGGAGGACAGAGATTTGAACAGATACCTATACGCCATAGCAGCATTATTTACAATAGCCAAAAAGGAGAAACAACCTGTGTCCATCAACAGATGAACGGATAAACAAATGTCATATATACATACAATGGAATATTATTCAATCTAAAAAGGAATGAAGTTCTGTTACACGCTGTGACGCAGATAAACCTTGAACACATTATGCTAAGTGAATAAGCCATACACAAAAGGACAGAGATTGTGTGATTCCACTTACAGGAGATACCTATAAGAGGCAAATTCATAGAAACAGAAAGTAGGTTAGCAGTTCCCAGGACCTAGAAGAAAAAGGAATGGGCAGTCCTCACAGTTCCTATTTGGGGAAATGGGTTGCAGTTCCATGTAAATAACTTGGAAATGCTGATGATTGCACGACATTATGGATATAATCAGTGTGCTGAATGGCACACTTAACAATGGTTAAAGTGGTAAATTTTAGCTGACATAACAACAATATATACATTAGGTTATTTTGCCACAATGAAGTAATTCTGCCAAAATGAAAAAAGTACCTAGATAAAAAGTGAACATTCCAATTGACATTGCACAGTTAAGATTTTCGTACTTGGCTCAGGAAAAAGTAAATGAAATAATAGTAAGTTTAAAATTTGGATTTTTAAGGTGAAGGGAAGATGACATGTTCTCATCACACGTTCTGAGAGGAAGGGGAAGTCTAAGTATTCAACGTACTTTCAGTTTATGACAGAGCGACAATATCTCTGACTGCGGCAAGGTCCCCAGCACCAGTCTCCTCCACCGAGAGGATGTTCTGGCTGTTCCTGTCTCTCCCGCTTGTCTTCTGCCTTGGCCCAGGTAAGTGTCGATGCAGACCTCCGCAGTCACTGAGTGACTCCCTGGTCTAGGGTAGCTTGCTCAGTCTGAATTACAGGTATACAGCTGTCTTGGCTGGCTGGCTGCCAAGGGTCAGGGCGCAGGGAGAGCGGCCAGGCTTTGCCTTGGTGCCTGATAAACTATGGCTTCCTCTTAACTTTGAATGCTAGAGCCTGAGATGGTTCACAGCAAACAACTCCAACTGGGGGACATGGGAAATGAGCTTTTGTAAAACGAGCTTGTGTTTGTGACTTACGACCAGCACATTGTGGTAAAGGGTGCTAAAGTGAGGAAAATGAGTCCTCACACCAGTTCAGCTACTTTCTTACTGCATTCAGGGAGGTAACTGATGCTCCCTGAGCCTCACTGTCCTCCTTTAAAACACTGAAAACCCATGATTCAATTGAGCTAAATTTCTGGGCTCGACCAAAAACACTAGAAATTGTCTTCTCATCTTTTGCTAACTGAAACAAACAGGTCTCAAAGGACTTACATTCCTTTGATGTAAATCAGTGCAGGGCTGCTTCACTGTGACAGTGAGAAAGGGATGAACTGACCGCTAGCTTCTTGTTCCTTGCTGGCCACTGCCTGAAGGACAGGAAGGTTCAGATCATGTTTGGGGACCCACAGGTGGTTCACAGGGGCCACAGAATAGCATTCAGGAAGAGAGGGGCCAGAAAACCAAACAGGAAGGCTAGCCCAGAGCTGGCAGGGTAAGTAACAAAAATAGCTGTCACTTATCGAGTGGTTATTCTATTTCAAGGACTGCACCAGATGCTATACATGCATTATAAGTCTCAAGACAGTTGTGTGAATTCGTATTACCATGTCAATTTGAAAATAAAGAAGTGAGGCTAAGAAAATTTAAATAATGTGCCCAAATTTCATTAGCCATCATGTGGCATGCTCTTGCAATAGTTCTGAGAAACAATGACAGCTGATGAAATAGAGCGGCAGCACGAGAGAAAGAAGGGACTAAAGCAAGAGATGCGGCACTGACTAGATTAGTTCTCAACAGGAACAGAAGGCAGGGGACTTCATTAAGCCATTCAATAAATAAATATTCACCAAGCACCTGTTGGATGCCTAGCACTAGGTTCTCGGGAGGCATCAGAAACAGAGCAGGCAAAAATTCTGGCTTCCGTTGGGTTAACATTTTAGCAAGGCAGATAAACTATAAATGAGATAAATAAGAAAAGTAGGGTATTGGCTAGTGATAAGAAGTGATAAGAAGTAGGGTATTGGATAGTGATAAGAAGTGATAAATGATAAGGAAGAAATAAGGAAGGGAAAGGAGACATGAAGTGTGGTGAAGAGGGCAGTCTAATTTCAGATAGGATAGCCAAAGGAGGTGACAAAATTAGGAGATGGAGAGCAACCACTGGGAGAAAAGTGAGTTCAGTTTTGGACCTACTGATTTAAGGATGGCAGGATGGTATCTGTGAGAGCAGCTGGAAATTTTGAACTAGGGGTAGAGCTGGAGCTAGACACTCAAAAGTTAACCGCATAGAAATACTAAGTGAAGCAAAGGAGAAAAGTGGAAAGAGAACAGAATTTTGGCAAAGATAGATAGATAGATAGAGCATTCTTTCATTCATTTCAAGGCCACTTCCTGACCTGGAAGCAGAAACTCCAGCCTTTGCCTTATTTTTACCTCCTTACAAATTTAACGCACCTCTAGAATGATATATTCTAAATGTCCTCATGATAAAACTCCTCTCTTTCTCCCCATTTCTATTGATACTTCCTGTGATGACCCTATGATATATACACCGTGTAGGAATACAACTGATTTTTGTCTGTGGATCTTATATACTTCAACTACACTGAATTCATTTATTAGCTTTGATCATTTTTTGTAGAGTTTTTAGGATTTTCTATCTATATGGTCATGTTTTCTGTGAATGAAATAGTTTCACTTATTTTTCAATTGAGATGTCTTTTATTTCTTTCATTTTTTTTTTTAAGAGACCAAGTCTCACTTTATTGCCTTCAGTAGAGTGCTGTGGCATCATAGTTCACAGCAAACTCCAACTTCTGGGCTTAGGCGATTCTCTTGCCTCAGCCTCTGGAGTAGCTGGGACTACAGGCACCCCCCAGAATGCCCGGCTGTTTTTTTGTTTGCAGTTTGGTGGGATTAGAATCTGCCACCCTAGGTATATGGGGCCCTACCCACTGAGCCACAGGCACCACTGAGATGTCTTTTATTTCTTATTCTTGATTAATTGCTCTAACTAGAACTTCCAGTACAATGTTGAGTACAAATGGTGAAAGTGGGCATTGTTGCCTTTCCTTAGTCTTAGTTGGAAGACTTTTAGTGTTCCATACTTGAGTAGAATGATAGCTGTGGGTTTTCATAAAAATATGTTTCATTTTTATGAAGTTTCTTTCACTCCTAGATTCTCAAGTGTGTTTATATGAAAGTGTGTTGGATCTTTTCAAATGCCTTTTCTACATCAATTGAGATTGCCATGTGTCTCTTTTCCTTCATTCTGTTAACATCCTATATTAGATTGATTGATTTTTATATGTTGAATCATTTTTTAATTTCTGAAATACATTTTTCTTTGAGACAGACCATCACTCTGTTACCCCAGATAGAGTGCTATCATCATCATAACTCATAGCAACCTCAAACTCTTGGGCTCAGGTGATCCTCTTGCCTCAGCCTCCCAAGTAGCTGGGACTACAGGCACCCACCACAACACCTGGCTAGTTTTTCTATTTTTAGTAGAGACAGGATCTTGCTTTTGCTCAGGCTGGTGTCCAACTCCTGAGCTCCAGCAATCCACCTACCTCAGCCTCCCACAGCCTTACAATTATGGGCCACAGTGCCCAGCCTCTGAGATACATTTTATTTGGTCATGTTGTGTAATCCTCTTAATATGCTCCTGAATTTAGTTTGTTAATATTCTGTTAAGGATTTTTACATCAATATTCATAAGGAATATTGGTCTGTAGTTTTCTTTTGTTCTGATGTCTTTGACTTTTGTGTCAGGGTAATGCTGACCTAAAACAGTGAGTTTAAAACTGTTTTTCTCTTCTTCTATTTTTGGGAAGAACTTGAGAATGATTGCTGTTAAGTATTCTTTAAATAATTGGTAGAACTCACCAATAAAGCCATCTGTCATTTCTTTGTCAGGAAATTTTGTTTACTGATTCAGTCTTCTTTCTTGTCATAGGTTCTCTTACATTCTCTATTTCTTCTTCGGAAATAGTTAATGAGTTTCTAGGAAATTTTTCAACTTCATGTAGGTTATCTCTTTGTTGGCAAAATGTTATTCATAATGTTCTCCTATAATCTTTTTATTATTAGTTCTGTAAGATCTGTAGTAATGCCCCCACTTTCATTTAATTTTATTAATTTGAGTCTTCTCTCATTTTTCCCTAGCCAACCCAGCTAAATTTGCCAAGTTTGTTGATTTTTTTCAAAGAATCAATTTTTGGTTTCATTGATTTTTCTCTATTTTTTACTTCTCTAATTTATCTCTGCTCTAATCTCTATTATTCCTTTAGCAATTCTTATAGTACAGGTCTACTAGCAATAAACTCCATCTCCTTTTGTTAATATCTTAGAATGTCTTAATTTCACCTTCATTTTTGAAGGATAATTTTGTCAGCTGTAAAATTTGTGTTTGATGAGTTCTTTTTCTTTCAGCACCTTAAATATGTCATTCCATTGCCCTATTGCATCCATGATTTCTTCTAAGAACTTGGCTGTTAATTTTATCGAACACCACTTGAACATGTTAAGTCACTTTCTCCTTCTGCATTTGAGATTTTCTTCATTTTTGCCTTTCAATTAGTTGATTATAATTTGTCTTGCTGTGGTTCTCTTTGTGATTATTCTTCCTGGAATTCATTGGCTTTCTTGGATGTATAAGTTCGTGTATTTTATCAAATTTGAGAATTTGGGGACATTGTTTTCTTTAAAATCATTTCTGCCCCTTTCTCTCTCTTCTCTCCTTTGTATACTCCCATTATGCTATTTGATATGTTTGATGATATCCCACAGGTCTCTTAAGTTCTGTACATTTTTCTTCATTCTTTTCTTTCTGTTCTTTAGACTGGATAATTTCAATTGACCTAGCTTCAAATTAGCTACTTCTACCTTTTGCCTGTTCACGTCTGCTGTTGAAATCATCTATTAAAATTTTCATTTCAATTATTGTATTTTTTCAGCTACAGAATTTCTATTTGGTTCTTTATTATAATTTCTATCTTTTTCAATATTCTACTTTTTGTTCATACATCTTTTTACCAATTTCCTTTAGTTCTTTGTTCATAATTTTCTTTAGCTCTTTCAGCATATTTAAGATAGTTGAATTATATAGTCTTTGTTTAGTAAATCCAATATCTATGCTTCTGAGACAATTTCTCTTAATTTCTCTGGTGAATGGGTCATACTTTTTTTCCCCTCATATGCTTCATAATTTTGTATTGTAAACTAGAAGTTTTGAATATTACAATGTGATAGCTCTGGAATCAGACTCTTCTACCTCCTCAGTATTTGTTGTAGTTGCTTGCTAGGGTTATCGTTTTTGTTTGCTTAGTGAATTTTCTAAACTATTTTTGTAAAGATTGTATTAATATTATTTGGTATTCTCTGAAGTCTCTTTTTCTTCAGCTTATGTTCAGTTACTGTTTCAACAGATACTTCTTCGTCAATCAGGAGCCAACAAAGAAAACTTCCATCCTTGTTTGCAGATTGGCTCTGTGTCAAGGCATTCCTTTAATGCTTTAGACAGGCTGTTTATCAATCTGCCTTAACTTTCTGCTTTCACTGAACATAAACATCAGCCATAGGTAAAATGTTAAGATCTTCTTAGAACTTTTCTAAGCATGTGCCATGCCCTGGATACGCATGTGGCTTTTTCTTTTTTTTTTTTTTATTTAGCATTAAGTAATCAGATTCTTTTGTGTGGGTATGGCAAACTTCTTTTTTATTTTTTATTATTTTGTTTCACTTATTTATTTCAGATGAATATATGGGTACAAATGATGAGGTTACATCGCTTGCATTTTTTAGGTAAAATCCAAGTTGTAGTTCAGCCCTTTACCCAGGAAGTATGCCATATACCCCTACTTTGCACCCATTAAGTGAGAACTTACTAACCCTCTTCCCCCTTTATTTCTCCCCCTCCCTGCTTCCCCATCCTCTTACTTGAATTTAGTTTTGTTTTTTTCTTCTTGTGTGAGCATGTAGTAGGTCATCTATTAGTTTCATATTAGTATTGAGTACATTGGGTGCCTACTTTTCCATTCCTGTGGTACTTTACTTGGGATATCCTCCAAATGTATCCATGTGACTTTAAATTCCCTGATATAAGTAGGCATTTTCCAATGTCCTTATTCTCCAAAGAAACCCCCTCCTCAGTTTTCCTCCCAGGCTTTTAGCGTATCTATTGTTTGCCTACACTGTAATATTTTGCCCTGGATGGCAGTGGATTATTTATTTGCCTTTCAGTGTTTATGAGGAATGTCAAGTACACAGCCATTTTTCCACCTGAGAGTGCTGAGTTAGATGCCTTCCATCAGTTCTTTATCTTGCACAGTTATCTTTTTTTTTTTTGCAAGCATGATGAGAGTACCTAAAATCTACTCTTAGCAACTTTTCAGTATAAAATATAATCTTATAATTATATACCTTACAGTATACTTTAGGTCTCTAGACTTATTCATTCTGTATATCTGCAACTGTGTACCTTGTGACATTTCCCCATTCTTCCTCCATCTACCCCTAGTAACCAGTGTTTTATATCCAAGGAATGAAAAATGTAAACAAGTATCAAGCCAGAAATGGCCAAATTTCTGGCCCAATATTTTCACCAGAAGTTGGGCAAGATCTCAGTAACAACTCTATGTCCTAAGTGGTGCCCAGTGAGAGTCCCAAGGAATGTTTCTCCTAGAACACAGCAGCCTGTCAACTGTAGCTACCATGAGGTATCTTTCCAATTCCCATCTCCTTTTCTAATTCTAGTTCTCCATTTGGGGGGTGGACCATTAGAGCTATTTGGATGCCCTGCCTGCCCCAAAGAATATAAATATCCATACAAGGGTGCTGGCCCAGGATGCTCAAAAAAAACCCATCAGTCCTAATTCCAGGCAGAACAGAGAAAATGACCTTCTTATGCCCTCTTGGCTATACCACATCACCTGGGACCCTTTGCTTGTGTCCAAAATCTCAAAGAGGGTCTTTTGAACATTTTTAAGAGCATCTGACTTTCACCACCCCTGAGTATATTACCACAAACCTGGTTTTGGTTTTAGACCTGTAGGAAACCACTCCTATCATCTCATCCCTCCAGTGTTCCTTCTCCCTTTCCTCCACCACAAACTTCTTTCTCCTCCCCCTTATACCACAGATATAAGCAGAGGCAAATAGATATTTTAGCTCACCTTTGAAGTATAAATAGTACCTTGCCATGTAGAAAAGTTGGGAAGGAGATTTTAGACAGAGGGAATGTTAGTACAAAGAAAACAGGGAATTCTTGGGAAAATGACAAGTAATTGAGCAATAGAGAACTCTGAGTTTTTATTCAAAACCCTAATACAATGTCATCTCCTATAAAGTGTTCCCTGACAACACACAAGTCTATCATTCTCATGATCTGTGCTCTCATAAAGCACATACCTCTATCAATTCAACATTTATCCAGTTAGAAATTGTACTCAGTTCTAGAAATACAGAAACAATAAGGGGAATCTTTGCCCTCACGATTATGGGGGGGAAAAGAAAACAATCTTGTATTATAGCAAAGAGTGTACAGGAAGCAAGAGTGGCATAAGAACCATGCAGAGGTGAGCCCACCTGAGTCAGTGCCCAACCCACTGCACCCTACCTAACTACTCACTAATCTGCTAGGCTCCTCTACCAGACGGTGGACCCAGAGGACTGACAATGTCTTATTCATATTTGTATTCCCAGTTTCCAGCCCAGAAACTTGTACATTAAAGGAAACTAATAAGCAAGGTCTGAATGCTATGATTTCTAAGTTTTATCCATTGAATTAGCATATAACCCAGCAAATAGTAAAATGAATGACTTGTTAAATAAAGTAATAATTGTAATCTATAAACCAAGGGACCTTACAGGAGTGTTATTAGATGAAGGAAGAATAGTTACAGATGAGTCCTTGGGCCACTAAGAGGAATTGAGCCTTAAGGTTCTAGGCAGAGAATCTCCAAGAGAAGGCATAGAGATGTGTCCATCCACTGAACAAATAATCATTGGATGCCTACTATGTACCAGGCACTGTTCAAGAATGTTCACAACAGTAAATAAGACAGACAAAATTCCTTGCTTTTATGGAGTTTACATGCTGCTGGAGAGGAAGGAGAATAAACAAAACAAATATATAAGTTATAAAGTATGCTAGATGTTAAGTACCATAGAGAAAAATAAATCCAAAGGCAGCTATGTGTGTAAGGGTAGGGGGGTGGTAGCGAGGAAAGGTGGTCATACTCTTCATGCCTTTCTGAAAGGGAACATTTACATAAAAGACCTTATGAGGTCAAAAGAATAAGCCATGTAGATGCCTGGAAGAAGTGTGTGGTAGGCAGAGGAAAACTTCATTTGCAAAAGCTTTAGCCTATTATAGAAACTAGGTCAAAGAGAGAGAAATGACCAGATCATTTTGGTAGTTACAGGCCATTGTAATGATTTTTTTCTTTAAGGAAATACAAAGAGAAAACTGTATAGGTCATAAACGTCAGATCAATAAATTATCATAAATGAATTATTAATGAAGTATCATGAATGAATAAGTCTGTGTAGCCAAATACAGGTCAAAAGCAAAATGTCATCAGCACCAGAATCCCTCCTTCACAGCTCTTCTGGGCTCTCCCTCCTTCCTCCTCAAAGGCACTTACTCCCCTGACTTTGAACAGCACAGATTTGTTTAACCTGTTTTTTAACTGTGAATAAGTGAAATTGTACCCTTGTTTGGTTTTTGTTTTTGTTTTTGATTTTTTATCTGGGTTTTTTTGCTCAAGATTTTGCATGTGGCATTTGCCCACGTGATTCCAAGAGGGTAAGGTTGGAGATGACAAATAGCAGCATGTTTACATGCTGATGGAAAGACTAGGACAGCAGAGGCATTGATGATGGCAGTGTTCATCTGCCTGGGACCCATATGACAACCCCAGAAGCAGAGAGGAAGTGCAAGCTCACCCAGGAGCTGAGTATCAGGATCTCAAGAGATGTTTCCTCCCCTGCTCAGCTCTTCTCCTGAGAAATTAGAGATCCCAAGAAGGTTGAGGTAGTGGTGATGGTGATTTACACCCTGACCACTCAGACATTCCCACAGACCACACCAGCGGTGAGTGCTGAGATATAAAGATAATTAAGGCGTCTTCAGACAAATAAGTAAATAAGGAAGTACAAAACAGTGTGATAACTGCTAAGAATTTGGGAAAAGATTCTAAGGAAGCGCCTTCTTTAAGAATCATAGTGGCTCAGCGCCTGTGGCTCAAGTGGCTAAGGCACCAGCCACATACACCAAAGGTGGTGGTTTGAAGCCAGCCTGGGCCCGCCAGAAAAACAATAATGATGGGCTGCAACCAAAAAATAGCCAGGCATTGTGGCAGGTGCCTGTGGTCCTAGCTACTTGGGAGACTGAGGCAGGAGACTCGCTTAAACCCAGGAGTTGGAGGTTGCTGTGAGCTGTGATGCCATAGCACTCTACCCAGGGGCACAGCTTGAGGCTATCTCAAAAAAAAAAAAAAAAAGAATCATTGTGACCATTTCATCTTTTTTGCTTAAACATTGATGGCTCTGAGAGAGGCACACAAGAATATGGCCATTATATGTTATTATTTTTATATTTATAAGTTTTATCTTTTCTACTACTATGTTATGATCTTTTGAGAGCAGAAAATATATCTTCTGGTATCATGAAAGAGCACAAAGTAGTAAGAAGACCTGGCTTTGAGTCTTTTTTTTTTTTTACACTGATGTCCAGTGACCTTTAAACTCTTTATTGGTATAAGGACATGCTGCTCTAGTGCCTCCGTGTCTCAGAACTTTGGTGTTGTTGGTCTCAGACACCACTTTGCCGTCCACTATCCTGCGGGTGGTGGTCTTTTGGATGGTTTGCATGGAGTTGCTGCTGTCCAGGACATCACCAAGGTTGAAGTCCTCCCTATCTTCCAGCAGACGGCGGTAGGTGGCGATCTCAGCCTCTAGCTTGACCTTTATGTTCAACAGTGCCTCATATTCCTGGGCCTGGCTCTGCCCCTCTGCCCGGGTCTGTGCCAGCTCTGACTCCAAATGCAGCAGGACCCCATTGAGTTGCTCCATCTGCATGGCGTAGCGGGCCTCCACCTCCCTCAGGCTGTCCTCCAACCTGGATTTCTGATTTCTCATGGAGTCCAGTTCAATCTCCAAGGACTGGACTGTACGTGTCAGCTCTGTGAGCATTGTCTTAGCAGCTCCGACCTCAGCAAACTGTGAAGTGACCACTGAGGTGCTCTCCTCAATCTGCTGGAACCAGGTCTTGGCCAGCTCTTCTTGGTTCTTCCGAGCCAGCTCGTCATACTGGGCCCACATCTGACATGATCTTGCTAAGGTCCTGGGTTTTGGGATCATCTCCCTCCACAGTCAACCCAGAGCTGGCAATCTGGGCTTGTAGTCCTTGAGGAGGACTTTTACTTCCTCCTCGTGGTTCTTCTTCATGAAGAGCAGCTCCTCCTTGAGAGCCTCAATCTCTGACTCCAGCTGCAGTCGAGTGATATTGGTGTCATCAATGACCTTGCGGAGCCCATGGATGTTGCTCTCCACAGACTGGTGCATGGCCAGTTCTGTCTCATACTTGACTCTAAACTCATCAGCAGCAAGACAAGCATTGTCAATCTGCAGAGCGATGCAAGCATTGTCCACAGAACTGGCAAAGATCTGAGCCCTCAGGTCCTCAATGGTCTTGAAGTAATGTACCCAGTCTCTGACCTGGGATCCCTTCTTCTCCAGGTGTTCCCGGATTTTGCTCTCCAGCCTCCAATTATCGGTCTCCAGGTTCCCCACTCTGTCCAGGTAGGAGGCCAGGCAGTTGTTCAGTTCTTGCATGGTCTCCTTCTCGGTCTGGATGCCCCTTATTCCTGCCAGCCCCCTGGCCATCCCCATGGCCAGGCCCCCGGACCCCCAGCTGCCCCAGAAGCTGGTGGAGTGGGACATGGAGATCTGGGAGCCCCCAGCACCTTCATAGACGCTGGCTGCGCTGCTGGCAGGCCAGACACTGTAGCTGGGCGCCTGGACTGAGCCCAGGGACTGGTAATTGCTGGAGAAGGTGGTGGAACGAGTAGTAAAGGACATGATGTCAGAAGAGGAGAGGACAAGACTCGGGCAAGCTGGGTGACTTTGAGTCTTGACTCTGCTATTCATCAGCTGTGTAACCCTGGGAAAATTAGTTAACCTTTCTGGGTCTCAGTTTCTTTGCGTATAAATGGAGGTAATAATATCTATCCTGCCTGCCTCACAGAATTGTCAGCATCATTGAAATCATGTATGAGAAGAAGTGTCTATGCTACACATCCTTGATGTTAGTCCCTGTTGTCAGTCTTCTAAATTGCACAAGCCTATTGTTTTGGACACACAGTAGGTAATCAGTAAATGTCAAGCTTTAATTATATGTCATAAACAAAGCCTTGCAACTTTTGGAGTCTGTAGTTCTCTGTCCTCCATCACCTAATGCCCTAAGAATTCAGAGGTTGGAGTCACAGAGTACGGTCATGACCCAAGAGGAACCATCAGTGTGGGAGGGTGAACTGATCCAGGAGCATCTGGGTCAAATGTCCATTAACCAAGGGTACCAGACATTGTGTTAGGGGAGATTGGTGGGAGTGTGATTATTCATTTCAGTCTTTCTCCTAACTTTTTCTTAATCCATCACATCTCTATGTATAGCTATCAAAGAGCTCTAATGGACTAGCAGAGTTGGGGGAAAGGGTGCAGGTCTTGGGGGTGTGGTTTTAAGGACAGTTTTAAAGCCTTTCTTTCTGTGTTTACAGGGCATGTAGTTTCACAGGACAGCTCAACCCCATCGATAAAGAATGGGGTGCTGGGGGAGTCAGTAACTTTTCCCCTGAAGTTTCCCAGGGGAGAGAAGGCCATGTCCATCACCTGGCTTTACAGTGGAACATCTATCGCCTTCATAAGTCTAAGGGAAGACCAAAGTTCAGAACCCCACGTGACCCACCCAAAACTAAGAGAGCGGCTGAGCTTCACTGGGTGCTGCTCCTTGCAGCTCAGCAACCTGACAATGGCAGACACAGGATCTTACAGAGCCCAGATAGCCACAGAGACCTCTACGAAGTTTTTTAATTATACTTTGAGGATCTTTGGTGAGTCTGAATGTGGAATTTAATTATATATGGACTAAAGGGTTATGCATTTCAATTCTATGTGACTACCCATGTACACTGTGGCCTAGTGGTAAACAGCATAGCATTTGGCATCAGAATGCAGTCCAGCAGCGTAAGCACTCAACAGCACCGCACAGCCAGTTAGGGGCAGAGCTGACGATGAACCTAAGTCTTTTGACTCCTGAGGCAGAATCACCTCACTCCCCTCACCCGATCAAATGTTCCCTTTCATGAAGAAATGTAGCAAAACTAATGAAGTGAACTATTCATGATATGGTGGCCATGTGTATTACTTGTAGCTGCCATGTAATCTCACAAAGCCTCCATGGGACAGACACAATCTTTATCCTTGAGGCATCTAGCCTCAGTTACAGTAACTTGCCTACAGGCCCAGAGAGAGCGGGTGGCAGCATCTCCCACAGAACCACCCTGGCAACAAAGGCTAGTGTGACCCGATACAGTGGTCTGTGTAGAGGACAGTGTGTCTACCTGCAAAGTGCTCTGTAGGAATGAGCTGATAAAGAGAAATGTCTTTTTTGTCAAGGTTATTTAATTTCTAATAATATTTTCCCCCAGACAGCTCATGTACATGACTAGTCAAAACTCTCCCTCTCCAGGATGAATGAATGAATGAAGACATCCATAACATAAAATTATGAAAACTGTAATGAGATAGCTTATGAATTAATACCAGAAAAAAATCTTTCTAGCAATCAATGATGTTCAGAGATGCCGTGACTAGCTTTAGAGTAATCACACAGCAGCAATGTTCAACAGGAGACTCAACCATTAAATCGGCAATCAGACTAGACCATATTAAAGCAGCTGAGATTCTTTAATTCTTGTCTACTAGGGAGCTCAGAGTGTCTAAAATTCACTCCAAGTCCTTTGGGTTAAGACATGGTACCAAAAAAAAAAAAAATCACCGTTAAAATGAAATGTCTCCACAAATAAGTTACATGTTAACCTTTAATATCTCCTGAGTATTGAACAGGTTGACCGTGTTAGATTAGTCAAAGTCATATCCTTGAAAGAATAAGACACAGAACAGAGATTCTGACAACAGGGGCAAAATGGCCTTGGAGCAGTGTATTCTTTTCCTGAGCCTGCAGAAACAATATACCATAAACTGAGTGGTATGAAACAACAGAAACTTCTTCTGTCACTGTTTGTGCCTGAAATCCAAAGTCAAGATGTGGGTAGGGTATGCTCCCCTGGAGGCCCAGGGCACAGTCTGTTCTCAGCTGCTCCCAGCTTCTGGCTGCTGTCAGCACGCCTTGTTGGTCCTTAGCTTGTGGCCGCATGGCTCCAGGCTCTGCCCTCAAGGTCATACTGCCTCCTCTTCTTTTTGTTTTCTCCTCTTCTGTCTGTCTCAAGTATCCCTTGGCTTTTCTCCTATTAGAGCACTTATCATTGGATTTAGGGTGCACCTAAATAATCCTGGATGAGCTCTCTAATTTAACTCCTTCTGCAAAGACCCTTTTCCAAATTAATATTCAGATTCTGTGAATTAGGACATGGACATACCTTTTGTGGGGTCACCCTGGGTGACTAGTCATCATCAAGGCAATGCCAGGACACTGGACAGAGAAAAGAGACATGTCCAGTGGAATCCCAAGAACAGACCTCACACCAGGCTCCATCACATTAGCTGAGACACTGTTCTGACACTGTTGGGAAGTAGGACTTCTCCTGCAACAGCCACACTCCTGAGGTGGTTTTTCAGGGCTTTTCGGAGTACCTCTTCTCCAAAGCACATTGAAGATGTGTAGTTTACAGATGTGTAAACTATACCAACTTGTTTTAGACTGGTACAAAGGAATTTCAAGGTATGCACTATAGAGGTTTTTTAAACAACCCCCCCTCAAAAAAACACTGATCAATCTCTCAGTATGTTCCAGGAAAGGAATGGCTAAGATTTGATTTGATGGGCCAATACCAATTAAGTGGAAGTGACTGCCTAGAGTTCAGTGTTAAGAAAGATGTTGACACCACGTTATATTTATTCATGGAGTCTTTTGGGGGTACAATATACAAGGCACTGTTCTGGGCACTTGGAATAAATACTTCAGTGAGCAAAACAAGGATCCCTGCCCTCATGGAACCAACATTCTAGATAGAAGTGAGGCAGGTGATAAACTATACATATAATATATAAACAAGTGATGCACAGTACATAAGGAATCCATGAGTGCTATGGGAAAAGGAGAGATCAGAAGAAGGAGCGTCAGGAGTGCCAGAGATCTGGGTCAGTTTTAAAGGGATTGCTCAGAATAGCCCTCACTGAAAAGGTAACATTTGCACTAAGACCTGTTAGAGGTGAAGGAGTAAGCCAGGCAGATATCTGGAGCAAGAGCCATCCAGCACAGGTGGAAAGTCCCCCCATGCATAGGGTGACCAGACATCCCGCTTTTGGCGGGACAGTCCTGCTTTTTAACAATTTGTCCTGTGTCCCATGGCATTTTTAAAAAATCCCAATTTTTGGAAAGAATGCACGAACGGGTGGGAGAACAGGAAGAGAATATACGGTTTTCCGCTGCCATGTGGCTATTTCGCCAGAATATGAGTTTTACATTATTTTTGTTAATTTTATAATGTTAAACTGTAATGATAACAAATAATTGTTGAGAAGTGATTATCGAGAACTGCTTATCAAAGTTTGCATTGTTGTCAGGCCCTGCCCTGCCCCGCCCCCTGCCCCCTCACCCCCCCCCCCCGCCATGTTGTCCTGCTTAACAAATGTTAAAATCTGGTCACCCTACCCATGCATGACATGCTCAAGGAACATCAAAGAGGCCAAACATCCAGGAGCAGAGCAAGGAGATGAGGCCAGAAAGGAGAAAAGGAAGTACATCATGTGAGGCCCTGAGAGCCATAACAGGCTTCTGTGCTCAGTGAGATTAAGAGCCATCAGAGGGTTTTGCAAAAGTAAGGAGATTGGACGTACTTGTTCACAGGATCCCTTTGGCTTCTCTGTTGAGAACAGAATTTAAGGGATAACAGTGGAATGCAATAGAATGATTAGGAAGCCGTTACAATAACCCAAGCAAGCCCAGATGCTGGCTTGGATCAGGGTACATGTAGCAGTGGAAGTGGTGAGAAGAGGTTGGATCCTGAGCACATGTGGACAGTAAAGCCACCAGGATTTCCTTATGTGGAAATGTGAGATGAAGATACGAGTCAAGGATGAGTCTGGGAGTCTTGGCTTCAGTAACTGGAAGAATGCAGTTGTCATCAACTAAGGTGGGGAAGGCGGCGGGTTGAGTAGGTTCTTGAGTAGGGTGACCAGACATCCCGCTTTTGGTGGGATGGTCCCACTTTTCAACAATTTGTCCCGCATCCCGTGGCATTTTAACAA
This sequence comes from Galagoides demidoff, assembly GCA_963574575.1. Lineage (NCBI taxonomy): Eukaryota > Metazoa > Chordata > Mammalia > Primates > Galagidae > Galagoides > Galagoides demidoff. The sequence continues at coordinate 14,526 of CAUYQV010044531.1, read as the reverse complement.
AGTCCTGATTTTTGGAAAGAATGCACAAACAGGTGGAAGAACAAGAAGGGAATATACGGTTTTTGGCTGCCATGTGGCTATTTCACCAGAATATGAGTTTTATATTATTTTTGTTGATTTTATAATGTTAAACTGTAATAATAACAAATAATTGCTGAGAAGTGATTATCAAGAACTGCTTATCAAAGTTCACATTGTTGTCAGGCCCTGCGCTGCCCATCCCCTGCCCCGCCCCCGACCTGCCCCCTGGCCATGTTGTCCCACCTTACAGATGTTAAAATCTGGTCACCCTATTCTTGAGAGACAAAAAGGAGTCCAGGTCTTCTTGACTCCAAATCCATCTCTCTTCCCATCCATGAAAACTCTGTTCTGGCAAGATATGAATACACATATTCCACAACTCCTACTCGGTTCTGAGCTTAAAGCATTACTCTGCCCCTTCTAATCAGAGAGTAGGAGTCATTCTGTTCTTTGTTGGGTCACCTTTACTTCAACCTTCAAGCCAAGAGTAGCTCAGTGGCCTTTTCTGTTTGTTCTCATGTTTCCAGGAGAGCTATTGACATCCTACTAGGAGAGATTTCCTGGTTTTCACTCTCAGAAATATTTGTGGTACATGTCACCTCAAATACCCAAACATATTGCCCTTCTTTGGTCCCCAGAATCTCCCACGTGCTCTGTCAGTTTCTTCACTTCTTCCTTCCCTAACTCTGTGGTTCTTGATGTGTCTCTTTCTGTCTTGCTGAACTTCCATGTCCAGGTCACTTTCTCATCACTGGAGCCAGCATCAGATACAGTGAGAAGCAGGATCCCCGCAGATTTGTGAGAAATATGATTCCCCAAGGAAGTGATACTTCCATCTGCCACCCTAGTTAGGGAATTCAGATGACAAAAGAAATAGGGCAGTTATGCCTGGTCTCCTGTTTTCTAACCTGGCTGAGGTGGCCGTCAGAGTGCTCAACTTGGTCTCCAAATTGTCTTCACACAGGGGCAGCATGCAAGGGCTGGAAGGGACCCCAGGGGTAAACTGGGGCCTGGAAATGTTAAGTGACCAGCCCAGAATTACCCAACTAATTGATGGCAACTCAACTCTTTCCCCTCCTACTCCTCCCACTGCCACCCCTGTCCCAAACTAATGTCACCATCATTTGGCCGTCCCCTACTCTGCTACAGTCAACTGGGCAATACAAGCTGAGTCATTTGCAGAGTATACAAGCCATAACACACAGTGAAAGTGGAATACAAAATGTTGAGATGAATATTTTTCACAGGAGGCTGAGCCAAGCCATTTGCTCTTAATCTGGGTCTTTTTTCTTCACACAGAAAAACTGAGGAACATACAAGTTACCAGTCACATTGAACTGACTGAGAATAAGACTTGTGAAATCCACCTGACCTGCTCTGTGGAGAACTCAAGTGACACTGTCTCATTCACGTGGCAGACCTCAGGAAACATACATCAACATAACCCAAACTTCACTATCTCCTGGGACCCCCAAAATTCCAGTGAGGACAACTATACCTGCGTAGCTGAGAACCCCGTCAGCAATTTATCCCTCTCTGTCTCTGCCCAGGCGCTCTGCAAAGGTAGCAGTCTGCCTCAGATCTTGCTAAGAGCCTTCTGCACCTTTCTGGGGTGTAGCATGTCCCCACATCCTATGTGGTTCCCAATACAGTGGCCCAGTGGGAGGCAGCTGAACAGTGCTGGGAGGGGATGGGCTCTCACGGCTCCCAAAGGTCTCTCCTTCCTTCCTCTCTCCCCTGCCTCCCCCAGCCTCTCCTCCAGCCCTCTCAGAGCCCACGAGCAAAGACCTCAGGAAAGCAGGCTTGCTTTGTCCCCAAATCCACCGGGCTCCACCCTGCCCTGCCTGCCACATGGGACACCCACTCCCTCAAACCTGCTCAGACCCCCAGAGCCCCTGGGAGTGGACAAATCTACACAGCCCCTAAAGGCAGCTGAGAAGAGGCTGCGTGGGGGCCTCACTCAACGTGTCTCAAGTGCCACTTCTTTTCTCTCTTTTCAGGCATTAAGAAAAATCCACACTCGGCTAACATATGGATTTTTGTGACTGCATTTGCAGTCATCCTTATGGCTGCAGGACTTTTAGTACTATTAGGCCGTACTGTTTGGAGAAGAATAGGCAGGTTTTCTTTCCTGATATTTGTCTGTTCTCCAAGGGATTTAGAGTGTGGGACCTGTGATTCCCAAGGATCTCTGGTGGAGGACAGGTAAAGGGAGGAAGGATGCAAACCCTGGCTCAACTAATCCACTGAGATGACCCCTAATGTGACCACACACCTACTAATATCCTGAAGAAGACTTCCAGCCTCAGGGCTGCCTTCCTTTCCTTTGGGGTCCTCTCCCACCATATCCTCTAGAGAGATGCCCATGGGGTGGTGGGCAGAAGGTCTCTCTCACTGTAGCCACACAGTTCAATGTTCTGATTTTATCTTTCAGGTTCCCCTCTCTTCTCTCCCCAGCAAGCCCAGGGTCCTGGTAAGCATCCAGATTCTTAACTCGCAGTCATATAACAGATGGGAAGAGCCCAACAGAAGTGGAAAGGGGATGACAAAGGGCTGGAGAGAGAAGAGAGTCAGAATGTCAGTACCCAGACAGACCCCAGGGTGCAAGGGGAGTTGATCTGTAACCATGGGACCCAGAGCCTGTGAGCTGGTCACTCACAGAGTTTCTACTGGTGAGATCAGGGTCACTGTCCACCCTACTGATGAATAAACTAAGTGCCAGCAAAAGGGCTTATCCACTGCTACCCAGCAAGTCCAGGGCACAGAGAGGACTACAGCAGCAAAGGCACAAAACCTTTTCCCACAAAAAAAAAAAGTCATACCCATTTGGTTTGCACAGAGACTAAGAGATTCCCTACTGTCCAGCCTGGGTGTGGACAGTGGATAGATGCAGTCAGAAGGGACGATTCTGGTCTCAGAGTGGCTGAGTCTCGTTTCACGGATGAATGATGCATGACATCATCTATATGGGAAAGGGCATGGGATCTGAAGTCAGAAGGCATCCATTCAAGTTCCCACCTTGTCACCTTCCATGTGACTTTGCACAAATCAGTTGAACTTTCTGAGCCTCTAATTCCTCATCTCTAAAATAAATCTAATCCACTTAAGGACCTCTGAAATGTTGATAATATCCCATACATAAAATGACTGGCACCATTCTGTTCACCAGTGAGGTGTCCCTAGTTCTGTGGGTAGTACAGGAGCTTCCTGATGCACCTGACGGGCCTGAGAGAGACTCTGAAGCTTTAGGGTACCTCAAGATCACCCTCAGCCCCAAGAGATGAGGTCAGAAATAGACGACATGACTGAGAAGGTTCTGGTCAACCCAGAATAAACCCTATGGAAGGCCAATGCTTCAGACAACAGCCTACTTCGGGACAGAAAGTGCTCCAGGAAAGGCAAGTTCCTAGGAGAGCAGCCCCAGGCTCTTCTGCCCCTAACTGTGTCTTCCTGTGTCAACAGCACCACCCCCAAGGAACACAGAGAATGCGTCGGTTTCGGTCTCCCCAGGGAGTAGTACTGTGTATGCTTCGGTCACTCAGCCCAGCAGGGTGAGTCCTTTCAGCTTCATAATCCATCACTGTCAGTCACAGTCATTACTCATAGATTTATCACCACTATCATCTGACTGATCAAATGACATACACCACAGAGGGAAGGAGAGGGCAGCCACATCAGCTCAAAGCTATAAGAAAGACCATTTCAGAGTCTGCTGTCGTTTGCTGCTCTCACCAGAGGGGACGTTTACTGATGCCCTGCTTGATGCTGTTGTCTAACTGCTTAATGCACCAGTAAGTCTCCCCAGCTTAGTTACAAGCTCCCTGGAAGTGCAAATCGTGTCTTCCTCTCTCTTCCCCTATACCCTAACAAGACACTCAGTAAATAGTTGCCAAATGGATCAACATTTCCTTAAGTTTGAAAGCTTCCTAAGGAGACAGCTCCACAGCAGGGGATTGGCTCCTCACTCTGGATGCAGGGGGGTAGGGGTGTCAAAGGACCTCAAAAAGGGTGAAGGAGGCAAGAACTTGAGACTCCTCCCCTCTAGCAACATAACAGGATGGACTTGGTCACGCACCAGGAACTCCTCTGTCACACATCGGCAACTCCCCATCCCCTAAATAAACCACCTGCAGGTGGCACGGTTCTAAATAATACTATACCTTCTGAGAGGCCAATTTTCATGTCTTCTGGAAAAATAAGCCAAGAAAACTCAGCATTCTCCAAAGAGTGGAAGCAATGGTCCAAGTACACATCTTGGATTCCCCAAGTAAATCTCCCCTCACACAGCCCCTCACGGGTATCCATGAGTAGCCTCCTTGAAAGCCCTCTTGAATTTGCTGAAACAAATTTAAATTCAAATCAAGGCTGAATTAAACAAACCAAGAAATTAATCTTCTACAAATTTGGAATGTTTCTGAGGTCCTGATAATGCTTTAGATATTCTTTAATTAATTTAAAGTATCAAAAAATTTGAGGCTCGACGCCTGTGGCTCAAGTGGCTAAGGCACCAGCCACATAAACCTAAGGTGGCGGGTTCGAATCCAACCTGGGCCCGCCAAAACAACAATGACGGCTGCAACCAAAAAATAGTCGGGCATTGTGGCGGGTGCCTATGGTCCCAGCTACTTGGGAGGCTGAGGCAAGAGACTCACTTGAGCCCAGGAGTTGGAGGTTGCCGTGAGCTGTGATGCCACAGCATTTTACCCAGGGGGATAGCTTGAGGCTCTGTTTCAAAAAAAAAAAAAATTGAGCAGGTAATTGGAGGGGCCTGGGGAGTTCTGCTGTTAGCACTGTGCATATGGGGAGAGCCATGCTTAAGGTTGGTGTTCATACTTTACCAGTCCCCATGCTTGAGGAGGACCCCATAACACAGTGACCAAGCAGTTAGAATTATAGTGAAAAACTCTAACCAAAGCAGGCAAAATGGTAGTTCCAAGTATAGCTAGTAATAATCTAGACAAAAGATATGATAGCCATTTGCTACATAAGTTAGTTCTTTAAAGTGGAGGAAGGAAAGTAGAGTTGGATGCAGGACAAGAACTAGGCCTTTCCCTACCTTTCTGCCTCTCTCTGGTTATTGAGCCCACTGGTTTCCTGGAGTTTGGGGTTCAGAAAATGCCACTAAACTTCCCAGGTCTGAAGGCTGGTGATGCTTGGCGTCCTGCTCAACATGCCTGGTCCTTCTTACTGAAGAACTTTGACATACTGCCTGTCCTATCCATCTGTCTGTGTATGAATCTCTTAGTCTGTATGAACCCAATGAATATGATTCTTTTTACAGGAAATGGAAAGCCCAACACCTATGAAAAACAATGATTCTGTCACAATTTACTCTACAATCAATCATTCCAGAGAGGTGAGCCCCTGATTGCCCTATGTTCTTATGTTCTTACCTTCTTCTTCAGATTTATAATTTTACAGATAAAACAAAAGTAAAAGGGTCATTTTGCACATGCACAAATAATAGCAGGATACAGAAAGTCTCAGGACGTCACCAAAATGTAACCAGGAAGCTATCTTATATTAGGATCATTGCCCATAACTGATATTTCAACCTACTTGTTTTCTAATTTAATCCTGCCTTATGCTATCAATATTCCTACTAGCTTCCTGGGGATGGTCTTCAGTCCTCTTTCTATGCCAATGAGGACTATTTACTTACTTCAGTTTCCTCTTTTACCCATAGAGTAAACCCACTTCTCCTAGGGCAACTGCCCTTGACAACGTCGTGTAAGTTGCTGAAAGGCCTCAGCGGAATCCAGGAAATCCACATCATATGCTGATCCCGTGGAGAGGATAAAAAGCAAGAAGCTTGGATTTAATCCTGGCAACAGAATCTGAATATCAAGGATTATTATTTCCACTCCTTCAGACTTGAACCTGCTTATTAAAGTCAGACACCATCTGATACCAAAGGATAACATCATTTCCATCATGTTATCTAAATAATATTTTCTAGGGGTTGGGATTGCAGGGACACTAAGACTGCAGCATGGACCTTCACTGACCATGCTATCCTGAGATCCCCTCTCTGAAGAACTCAGCCCTCCTAGGTCCAGGGGTATTATAGGCAATAGGGATCTTTCACACAGGATAGCCACGTCTTGCCCCCCTACCACCTATTCCTGAATATGGACGAAAAGTTTGGGGCAAAATGAAGGAATTCTTCCAGTTTCTTTGTCCTAAAAGTGGTGTAACAGGACCCTGTGTGCACAGAACTGGGCTTATTTTGTATTCTCTATCCAAGAAATATGTGTGATTACCCCAGAGACCTTCTCTACCCTATCAGTAGTAGGGTTACTTGTCGATATACTTTTCAACTATGGTGATGGTGCCTCTTTTGGAGAATTTGCTGATGAACTCAATAAGCAAAAAACTTCCCAGCTAGAAGAGATGAAGCAAGTGTCCATCAACAAATCCAGAATGCAATTGATACGGAGAAGTCAGAACAGGCACTGGTTCAGAATTAGCATTATCTTTTTGATGTCCAGAGGAATAACATTGCTATAGCTTTGGAGGTTACTCACTGGAATGGCTACATCGAGTACATAAGGAGGTAAAGAATCACCTGGACTCTCATATCTCTGTGCAAAATATGATGCATCAAAACGAATAAGAGCACATGATAAACTTTCTGTCACTTTCTGGTTATTGGGCCCACTGGTGGAGAAGCACGTGGCACAGAGCATCTCTGTAGAGCAGGAAAAGGAGACAGTTGCCAATTGCACTGCAGATCTAAAGCTGCTCGCAAAGAAGGTTAAAGCACAGCCAGCTCTGTAAATTTGTCTTTCCCAGTTGAGACCACTAGGAACAGTTAATTAAAGGAAACTAGTCAGTGTGACGAAATCCTTCCATTTTTCTGTCTATACTGAAGTTAGTCTACCTTCCCCCAAAATGAAAAGTTTCAGTTTTATGTAGTGAAAGAACTAAATCTATTGGCCAGTGAGATGTCTCCCATCCTTCTTATTCTGCATTTTGAGTTGTTACTTGATCACTTTTGAATAAGAGGTTTGTTTTTGTTACAATGCACTGCCTAACTAAGGATTTCCAAGTTATGATTTAAATTTGCAATGAATTCCACAGTCTTGCCACAAAATGACAATTGGCACAAGAATACATAAATAAATAAATAATATTTTCCAGCCCGCAGTGGACCAAAACATGCTTCAGACATGCAAATGAGTATGACTTTCTCCTTGGTAACTAAACAAATAGAATTATGGTTGACAGAGAGATTACAGATTTCAGATTTGGTGATTTAATATGCTCAATTTGCGCAACATTTACAGACATACCTCCTGGGATACGTTACCTAACCTCTTGGAGCTCCAGTCTCCTAAACAGAAAAAGGAGGAGGATGGTAATGTATTAGCTCCATCACTGAAGCCAAAACTCAAAATCATCCCTGACTCTATCACCAGGTGCTTTGAACTCTACCTCAAAAATACGGACATATCCACTTCTCTCCAAGCCCTGGACTTCCATCCTGGATCCAACCGTCACCACCCCTAACCAGGAATCTGACTATAACCTTGGAACAGCTCTCCCACTTTTGCGCTTGTCCCTCTCCCACCCATTCTGCAAAGATAGCCAAAGTAATGCAATTAAGATAAGCAGATATTCCACTTGCCTGCTTGTAACCCTGCAGGCTTCCCATTGAACTCAGATTGAAACCCAGTCTGCATGACCCTGGATAGCCTGGCCCATCTCCAGCCTCAGCTAGCATCAGTTTCCCCACACGCTCTCTATTTGGCCTCTCTGATCTTTAGCAGCCCCTCCATGAGAGGAAAAGTTTCTTTACATTACTAGAGTTTTTCTTTGTTACTTTTTTTTTTTTTTTTTTTTTTTTTGCAGTTTTTGGCCAGGGCTGGGTTTGAACTCGCCATCTCCAGCATATGGAGCCAGCGCCCTACTCCTCTGAGCCACAGGAACCACCCCCTTTTACTTTTTTTTTAATTAAGTCATATACACATAGATCATGAATATATTTATGCATATGTGAGGTACAATGAATGTGTTGACTTTTTTTTTTATACAATCTGTCTACTAGAGTTCTTTCCATCTGCCTAAAGGCCCTTCCTCTGCCTCCTTACTCTTTAGTTTTAACTTAAACATATCACCTCTTAAGAGAGACTTCCCCAGCTACTTTATTTAAAATGGATCCTCTTATTATTCTATTACATCTTCCATGCTGTTTATCACGTAATGAAATATTTATTTTTTATGTCTATTCCCCCGCACTACACCATATGCTACTCAGGAGCCGAAATGATGACTGTTTTATTACTGCAACTCTAGCACCTAGTACAATATCTAGCACACTGCAAAGTTTCAATAAATATTTCTAAATAAATAAATATGTTATGGGGTTTCATGAAAATGATTAAGATGATACCCCTGACGCTCTCAGCAGTTTCCATGACATAAAAAAGCTCAGTACTGTCAGTCATCATTGTGGGGATTACTACCAATAAAATTAGTATAAGTTAATAAATAATAACTTATTATTTTTAAATTACATCCCCCTGAACTCACAGAATTTTCTCACAAGCCTTCCACACAATAAGACATGTGACAGAGACTAGCTGTCAAGACCCCAACATTCAAAGGGAGAGGGACTTTGGAGCAGAAAGAGAGGAGTGGAGTAGGGAGAAACTGAAATAATGGCTGGCTGCAAACAATAAGAAAGGAAAACAATATTTACCAGAGATAAATTAATCTCAGAAGCTGGCTGTTAACTGCATTATCAGTCAGGACAAGACAGAGAAAGCTGAATCAGGAAGAAGGAAGGGCTTCCAAGGAATAGAGTCATGGAGGTTTTAAAGAAAAGAGGAAGAAGAGGGTTGCTGTCATGTCCACGTCATGTGGCCTAGAGCTCAGGGAAAATCTCACTGGGCAGGTAAAAGAGTACCTTCTTTGCCAGGTGGGTCAAGAATAAAAAGCTTACTTTCTTTGAAACCTTGAAAGATGTCCAAGGTCCTTCAGAGGGGAAAAAGAAGTAATCTGTGAAGTCAGGGCAGGGAGAGAAATACTTTCAACCTCTAGAGTGCAAAAAACCCAGCATGAAAACTAGAGAATATGTCATGAGAGGGACTGCTAGTCCACCCTGGACAATCTACCAAGTCTGCGTTGCATTTGGGGAGGATCAGAGCTAAAACAAAAACTAGAAATAGAGGCAAGTAAGGAAGGAGCTCACAAGCAAGACTAAACTTCTATTTCACTCTAGACCCAGTAATAAAACATAGACTTCCTGATTCTTATAGTTCCTTCCATCTTTTAAACCTCCATGTTTATTTTCAATACCATACTCCCTTCTCTCGGCTTCTGTAACTCTACATTCCAATTTTTCCTACTTTCCCTCCCTCCTTCCTTTCCAGCTTCTTCTCAGTCTCCTTGTGAACCTCTCTCTCCTCTGTTGGACCAGCGAAGGCTGGAGCTAAGGCTCAGACAGGGGTCCCTTTCACTTCCCCATCTAAGTGTTCTTATCTGATGCCATTTCTATTTCTATAAGCTAATGGTTTCCCAACTTAAGCCTTTAGCCTTGGTCTCCTGGCTTACATCACAAACTGCCTACCTGGCATCTCCACTTGTATATCATCAAGGTTGTCTTTAAAAGTCTTCACCAACACTTGGATTTTTCCCTCCAAGCCTTTTCTTCTACTACTCTTATTTTACTGTCAGTAAATGACACCATTGTTATAGGACATTCTTGATCAGGCCTGAAGCCCACTCAGTCCTCACCATGTAATTGATTATTTTCTTTTCTTATGGGACACAAATGGCTTTAACCGATGACAACTAACCCATTATTCTAAAGGTAAACACAGTAAGACCTGAATGCCTCATTCCTTGCATTTTGTAAGGAGGGAAGAAAACATGCAATGCTTACAAAATTCTGGCCAAAAAAAATTTTTTTTGATCAGAAAGCAAGCTTGTCATTTATTATTTTTATTGGAGACTGGAGGAAACTGTAGACCCATTAAACTGCCTTGACTGCGATAAGAAGACTATAATTGGCTGTCCTAGGAAGGTAATGAAAGGCAATAAGAATCCTCTCCCCTTTTATTAAACAGCCCCCAATTATACCCACTGAGCAGTCACAAACCTTTGTCATGGCCTACAAGAATCCTACTCACGGGCTGGGTGTGGCAGTGCACACTTGTAGTCCCAGCTACTCAGCGGGCTTAGGCAGAAGGATCACTTGAGCCCAGGAGTCTGAGGTTGCTGTGAGCTAGGCTGAGGCCATGGCACTCTAGCTCTTGTGACAGAGCAAGACTCTGTCTCAGAAAGAAAAATAACCCTACTCACATTTCTACCCCTTCTTTCACAGATTCCTAGCCACACTGTTCTTCATCCAGCTCCTAGAATATTCCAAACACTCCTTCCTCCTTCTGTGCCTTTGTGCCTTCAGTTCCTTCTGGAACATCTACACACACATGCACATATGCATAGCAGCTAGATAATCCTTGTTTATGCTTCAGGACCCAGATTCTAAATTTTTTCCCAGAGAAGCCTTCCCTAAAATACCCACCCTCACACCCAGCTAGGTCAGTTTCTCTGTTACATGGTCTCATTACAAAAATTATAATTTTGTAAGCATTATGTAATGATATACATATATGTAATGGTATACATATATATGATATGTATGTATGTATACGTCTATCTGTACTGGACCCTAAGTCCTAAGAGAATAGGGATCATGTCCCCAGAACCTCACCTGCTACCCTAATCTATCAAAGTAGACACTCACTAAATACTTGTTGAATACACGAACAAACAATAGATAGGAAGTAATTTTATGAGCAGGGGTGGGGGAGAAGGTTTAAAGACTAGAGGAAGAACCAGGGCACAGAATGAATGAACTAAGATTGTTAGAATATAGCCAGTGTTGGCGAAGGTTGAGAACGACAGAAGGGGTTCCTTCCATTCAGAAGGGATAGGTCTTCAAAGTAATCACACCATGGTGACAAACCCCAAAGTCTCTCATCACAACACAATAATCTGATTTGCCTCTGAAATCTCAAATTTGCAATTCCCTCTCCCACCTTTATTTCACTGCTCCCTATACCCACCAGTGTTTCTTCCTTTAGTCTCTATCTAACTACTTTCACTCCTTGTTCACAGATGAATAAAGCCATTATTAACACTCTATGCACCCTCTATGCACATTCTTAGCTCTCAGCTCTGGTGGGCCATTATCCAAGCAAAAGGATTCCCTATCCCATCCAATTTCTCCAACCTGTGATAAGAGGAAATCATGAATCATGCAGCACACCTGTCCATGCAATTTCTCTTTGAGCATTTATCCCATTCAGTGATATTTTACTCCTCCATCTATTCTAAACTTTGCCCACAATTCATGGATTCTCTGTCATCCCACCCAGTCACCTATCTAGTCATTCCTAACCCATGGATTGCTCATTAGGATCACATGGGGATTTTACAACTACCAAGGGCAGATCCACTCTCCAGAGATACTAATTGAACTGGTCTAGGCTAGGCCTCAGGCAACAGTATTTTTAGCTACCCAAGTGTTTCCAGGGTATTTAGTAAGAGAGAAACTCATTTTGCATGTATATCACATGGGGTAGTCTTCAAGAGGAAATTATTCTTCTCAGTGAGGTTCTGGTGTTTGTCCTCAGTTACCTTATGGGAAAATGGAGGGCATCCTACAGATCTGAGAAACTGAACTGGAGTTGGAATATCCCAATCTTCCCCCACTCACGTTTATAGGCCATTGTCCATTCATCTACCTCCTGCAAATCAGCAAACAATCCACATCCAGCAAATGCTGAGGAAAAGGGTCAGGGACACCAGGATGGAAGTGAGATAAGGAGAGGCAAGTAATGAATTAAGAAATCAGAGAAGTATCCCTCTGTGTACCTCTTTCTTAGAAACTGGCTCTCATTCCGTCACCTAGGATGCAGCGCAGTGGTGTCATGACAGCTCATTGTAACCTCAAACTCCTGGGCTCAAGTGATCTTCCCACCTTGGCCTCTCAAAGTTTTGGGATTACAGGTGGAGCCACTGCACCTAATCCCTTTGCACACTTCACTAAATCCTAAACCGGCAGTCACAAATGTGGCCCCTATGGTGCTTTCTTTTTCTTTCTTTCTTTTTTTTTTTTTGAAGACAGAGTCTCACTTGGTCACCCTTGGTAGAGTGCCATGGCCTCACAGCTCACAGCAATCTCAGACTCTTGGGCATAAGTGATTCTCTTGCCACAGCCTCCCAAGTACCTGGGGCTACAGGCGCCCACCGCAACACCCACCTATTTTTTAGAGATGGGGTCTCGCTCTGGCTCAGGCTAGTCTCAAACCTGTGAGTTCAGACAAACCACCCTGCTCGGCCTCCCCAGTGCTCAGACTACAGGTTTATTTTATTTTTAATTACTAACCTGAAAAATTGGAAAAATTCACCTGGAGATCCTAATCTCCTGTACACTGGTACCACATTCCTAAAAGACAACAATTAGCTGGTATGGAGCAGCATTTGGCCTATATTATAATGGGGCTTGCACTCCTGATTTCACTCCTGGCCTGCCCTGCCCACTTCACTCAGTCATGATGCCTGCCTGGCTCCTAAAAATATTTACATTTCCAGCCTCTAACCTATCCATGAAGCTTTCCCTCACCTCTTGCCAGTCAGAGGAGCATATTAGCTAGCCCCGATATAACATCTGATCTCCCTCGTCCACACCCCATCCCACCCTCAGACCAACACCTGGACCCTGGAACTTTTAGTGAAGAACCAACTCGCCTCCCTCAGGTCCACATATAAGCTGATATGAGGAAGGCAGACACTGCTGGATGCAGAGCAGAGAGAAAGTAACCCTTCTCCAAGGTCACTGGACAGATATTTCCCCCTGGATTTCAAGGTGATGAAAACATTGAGCTGAGAAGTGACTTCTCAAAAGGAGAGAGAGCAAGTCTTACCTCCCCAACTTCCCCCTCCCAAGAGATAGCCCCTGTAGGAAGAAAGAAGGGGGACGTCATCACTGACCTCTTACCACGTGACCTCTAGCCATGTCCAGAGCTTTCCCTTCCTCACACCTAGCTTCACCATTCTCCCAAGGCTCCACTTTTTCTGGGTTTTTCCCTCCCATTCTATATTATTTTATTTATAGGTTTACACAACTTGTACCACCAGATAGTTCAACTTGGATCCTATGCCTCTACTTCTAAAAATATTTTTAGCTATTTTCTTACACAAGCCAACTTTATAATCATTTTATCAAGTACAAAAATGAAATTTCATTCAAATGAAGTTGTAAGTGCTTTAAATCTATCAAATATTTAAGGAAAAGTAGATATTCTTATAGTATTGAATCTATCCTGCCAGAAACAAGTGTGTTTCTTTTTATAATATCTTGGGTAAGGACTATAGAATTTTAAAGTTAAATCATTTTGAGATCATTTTACTTCACTTATAGTTGTGAGAAATAATAAAAAAAGATCCTTGTACCTTGTACTCAGTTCACCCTAATGGCAACATCTTGCAAAATTACAGCACAATATCACAATAGGATATTAATAGTGATACAGTGATAGAGCATTTCTATTTTATCCATAGATTCAAGGCAAATCCCACCAAAACCCCAAGTCATTCTGTGGGTATTGACAAATTCGTTTTTAAATTGGAAACTGGAAAGGCTAGAATACCTGAAAACTAGAATACCTGAAAATTTTTTGAAAAAGCCAAGGCTGCACTCTTAAAAGACATGGCCATGTGGATGCAGGGGTCTTTTCCCTACTCTGGTACTCTCTGCAGCATTTGATGTCACAAAATCCTCCCCACACTTAAAGATTCCCTCCTTAACTCTCAAATCCCACCATCCCAGTTTTCTCCTCTGTCTCTCTGGCTCCTCCTTACCTCCCCCTAGCTTGGCTTCTCTTATGATTCCTGTCCCATAAATAGATTTTTTTCCCCTAGATTCTGCTGACTGGCTGTCCCATAATCACTTTAAATTTCACTTTTCTGTCTCCCTTTGTTCATTTCCACTGAATGTGATTAAGATTTCTAATGACCCAGGGGAAGGAGAACTTTCACTTCACAAAGCCCCTCTTAGGATTTGATAGCAATGCAAATCATGGGGTGAATATGTGGCAATTTAAGACAAAGTAAAATAACTTGAACATCTAACTTCTGAGATCACAGATTTTTCGAGGGAGGAAGCGTGCAGGAAAGGAGCCCACCTATGATGGAGAGCAGAATGTGTAGTTTGAAAAGACAGAGTCTGGCTCGGCGCCTGTGGCTCAATCGGCTAAGGCGCCAGCCATGTACACCTAAGGTGGTGGGTTTGAATCCCCAGCCCGGGCCCGCCAAACAACAATGATGGCTGCAACCAAAAAATGGCCAGGCGTTGTAGCGGGCGCCTGTGGTCCCAGCTACTTGGGAGGTGGAGGCAGGAGACTCGCTTGAGCCCAGGAGTTGGAGGTTGCTATGAGCTGTGATGCCATGGCACTCTACCCAGGGGGATAGCTTGAGGCTCCGTCTCAAAAA
>CAUYQV010044529.1:0-21057 GCA_963574575.1 Galagoides demidoff | reverse complement strand
CAACTTTTATTTTGTCTTGGCATCATAATTCACAGTAGCCTCAAACTCTTGGGCTCAAGTGATCCTCTTGCCTCAGCCTCTCTGGTATCTGGGACTGAAACTATAGGCACCCTCCACAGTGCTGGCTTTTTTTTTTTTTTTTAAGTAGAGATGGGGTCTCACTCTTGCTCATACTAGTCTCTAAGTCCTAAGCTCAAGGGATCCACCTTTCCAGAGTGCGAGTATTATAGGTGTGTGCCACGGAGCCCAACCTTATAAGGGATTTTTAATGCAGAAAATTGTGTAGCCTGGAGATCATATTTGGTAGTGGCGTAAATCATATGTGGGCTTCTTTCTGTCTTTTGACCATCTCATCATTATGAAAATTATTTATATTTTACTGTCTGCATATAAAAATAAGATGTTATGATATAATCTTTAACCCAGTGTTTGTTATAATGGCTAAGGACAAAATAAAACGATGGCAGCCCATCTCCGAATGGGTTATTTGGCTCAGTAACCAAAATAGGGACCCTTGAGAAGAGTGGAGGTTCATTTGCGACTTTTCTCATCTGACCAGTAGAGGGCTACAGTTTGAATCGTCTCAGGAGTCTATTTCTTCTTAGTCATTTATGAGTCTTAACTTTCACCTTTGAGATTTTTCTACTCTTAATCAGTTCCCACTACACATTTTGGTGATCTAGAACTCGGGCATCTGTGTGATAGTTACCAGTCATTTGTGGGTATTTACATTTTAAATTACTTAAAGCAAAATTAAAATTAAAAGTCATTTCTTTAAGGCCGGGCAAGGTGGCTCACGCCTGTAACCCGGCACTCTGGGAGGCTGAGGCAGGCAGATCACCTGAGCTCAGGAGTTGGAGACCAGCCTGAGCTAGAGCAAGAGCCCTTCTCTAAAAATAGCCAGGTGTCTTGGCAGGCACCTATAGTCCCAGTTACTTGGGAGGCTGAGGCAAGAGAATCACTTGAGCTCAAGAGTTTGAGGTTGCTGTGAGCTGTGACATCATGGCACTCTACCGAAGGAGACAAAGTGAAGCTCTGTCTCCAAAAAAAAAAAAAAAGTCATCTCTTCACTTGCATTAGCCACATTTCAGGAGCTCCGTGTCACTGTGGTTGCCACACTGGCACTGTGCACACATACAACATTTCCATCTTCACAATAAGTTCTGTTGGCCAAAACTGTCCTAGAAAATAAATGTTGCCAGTACAGTAGCACCTCCACAGTTGACCACCTCCTTAAGTTGACATAATTGTCACAGGCAGGACATGCACCGCACTACAGATCAGTACACTGGGCCTAGTTCCTTATGTCGACACCTCCGTGTGTTGAGGAGTTCAGTACAGCCCTGTGGGGGGTCACCTAACAGAAGGTTTATTACATGACAGGAGACATTTTAGCATGACACATTTCACAGTGAGAACAGCCACTTGTAAAGTTGGTTTAAAAACTCGGAACTAGAAAACATAAGGAATTTGCTGCTGTCCTGCTGGAAAGCAGAGGGGACGCTCTGCTCAGTGAGAAATAAGAACTGTAATAAAGTCGACATGTTCCTTTAGATTTTGAGAATAGAAAAGTTTTAAATGGGGTTACTAAAATTGGCCTTCTGGTGGTGATATTTGTAATGGGACATTGATTCGTTGATTCATTCTGGGGTTATTCTTGGGGGTAGCAGTATTTCAGACTCAGGATGTTTAACATAGCACTGTAGGGTTAGATGTGTAGGATTCTACCTCATTGACGGAAGCGTGGGAAAGCGTGTGTTAATCTTCTGTTTAAAATCTTCTGTTGTCTGTATATTTCCCTCTTACAGAGCAGCACCAGCTCTCGTTCTTCTCACCAGAGTGTATTTCAGTGAATTTGCTCAACTAATTCTCCAAGTAGATGTGAACTTCACTTAAAGTAACAATATCATGGAAATGAAACCAGCAAACTTTTTTTTTTTATGAACTTGTATGACTTTTTGTAATATGAATGATTTAATTTTTGTATTTAAAATTTTTTATTTAGTTAAAATCTGTCAGAAATCCTTAGAGAAAGAAGAAGTTTATTGTTTCAGTCAATGACTGTAAATTAAAATTATAAAATATATATTTGTAAAGCAAAAAATTTGCTATTTCCCATAAGAGAAAGACACAAGGGTGGAGAAAAAAAATTCGCAGCATTTTTGAAGGAGCTCAAGTTCTGTGGGGTTTGGAAGTCTGAGAGTCCAGGTCGAGTTGCTCTTCTCTTTTGTTAGAGAATCTCCCAGCCTCTGCTTCTGCCATCTGCTGGCGGTTCAGACATCTACATGTTGGATTTTAAAACAAATTTGCTTTATTCTTATTTAGGAAATACTGGAATAAAATGCTTTCTTTATAATCACCTGTAATATTTGATGCAGTTTTGCTTGTTATGCTTAATTATCTCTTTAAAATATCTTTTAAAATTACATTTAAATTTCTATTTCAACTCTGCCTTTAGAGGAATAAGTGAATTTAAAACTTAGAAAAGACAGAAGACTACCTCAGCCAAAACATACGCAGTTAAGAGAACAACAGGCAGACTTATCAATGAAGGATCTTGAATGGAATGATGAGAAGTTACTTGAGAGCTGTTGGGGGGGGGTCTCACCTAATTTCTGGATTTGGATTAAATACAGAATAGGAATTTTGTTGTCCCATTTTATAATTAACACTACTTGACTAGGAGTTAAAAAGACCTGTAGTGTACTGTAAGTCCCAGTGTAAGTTTGGAATATAAAATTTCTGGGACAGTTTCTTTCCAGCCCTAAAACCCTGTGTTCTGACAGGCTTCCTGTATAATGAGGTTAGGCTTCAACTCTTCCTCATTTATTCTTCTTCTGAGTCTTTCCTGTCAGTATTTACTCATCTAAGGTATTAGCTTTGTCTTGGGAAAAAGTAGAATTTTTTTTTGTCTTGTCCACAAATAAATCCTCTACTAAGTAAAGCCAGGCAAAACTTTTTAAGAGAGAGATGAAATACAGGAATTTTATTTTCTGCCACCTTTGGTGAGACACAGTCTTGCTCTGTGGCCCACACTGGAGTGCAGTGGTGCCATCACAGCTCACTAAGCAGCCTCCAAATCCCAAACCCAAGTGATCCTCCCGTCTTGGCCTCCCAAAGTTCTGGGGTTAGAGGTGTGAGCCACCCCACCCAACTAGTCTTCTTTTCTGATTTCCTTTAGAGCTGCATTCACTAGAGCCTTGGTCAATTATTTTTCATCCTTTTCTCAAAGAAGAAAAGTAATCCCAGATGTTAATCTTTTTTTCACAATGATGAAGGCTGATGGAGGTAAAGTGACTTATTTTAGGTACAGTCTGGTGGCACCATAGAACAAGAACCCAGGGTTTTGTTTCCCAGGCCAGTGCACTTTATATAAGATTGTAGCTGTGATTTTTACTAATCCTCCCAAGTTCTAGGACTGTATTAGGTTACATCTTATACAGTTGTCATTTTACAGCACAAAAATTGTCTAATGCTGGCAATTGCATGTATTTCAACTCAAAATATTAGGGCTGTCAGATAATTTTAGATTTGCATTCAACAGTGCAAATAATTTTTTGAAGATATTTATTCCAATGGGTATGAACACATTCTTTGAAATATTAGGTGATCACAAGATTTTTCTGGAGTTTAATTGGCCTAAAAGTACCCAGTGGGCTGTAGAGCTCAGTAAAGAATGTGTGATATTTCCAGGATTTCCTTTGACATAATATAAAAAATCAGAAATGTTTGTCTTGACCCAGTGGGTTCTTAGTGTAACAGAAGCTCCGTTTCTTCTAGACTAAAACTGTCGGGGAATGGTGGATGGCATACCTTTTACATAGAGTTATTGATGGCACAGTGGCTAGCCCAGGGTCCAGCAAGTGCAGTTGGGAGCAGTGTTTGCCTTGTCACACTGGGGGTGAGCTACAAAGTGAGCAGAAGTGACCTACTGCAGTACGACCCATGCCCACTTTCTCCAGGTTGTTTTGCTAAAAACACGTTAAGACTTAAACGTGCCTTCAGTGCTCTGTATCTCCAAGTGGTCTTTTTAAGGGAGCAAGGACTTGTGCTAGAAGCAAGCTTATTAACTTGTGTAATTTGGAGTTTGATTGACTCCATTTTTCTCTGGGGACATTATTTTGGCACTAGATTTTGAGGACTTAATTTTCTGGTAATAATAAAAATGGATGTATTCTCTTATCCCCACCCTCAAACACCTGTTCATTTGGGATGTGCACGTATAATCAGAGGCATGTTTCTGAGCTTGCCTGTAAAATTCCTTTGCATAGAGTTACTGAGATCTTGTTAATAATCATCAAACTGCTTATGATTTTGTTGGGAAGAAGCAAAGACAATATCTCAGGGAAGATGGAGGCTGATTTGGATTGCATGTGTTGTAGGTTCTCTCCAGTGCCAAATTTTAAAGCAGATTCTGTTTCTTCAGATGGTAAAAGCCCTCTTCCTCCCCTCCTCCTGCCTGAAATTTGGCTACTTCCCAATCTGTGTCAATTTTTGCAAGTCAGTTGAGAATGTCAACGTGGCTGGTGTTGAAAGAGCCAATATGTTGGAAGATGCTTAAAGCCAAGTAGAACATTTATGTGAATTAAAGAATATATTAGGGGGATGATTTTTAAAAATCAGTTTTGAGAAAAAAACCTGTTGAATTAATACTTGCATACCAGATGTATCATTGATAAATACTTGCAAAAGATATTCCCAAATAAGCAATAAAATCACCGCTTTACAACTGAAGTAATGTATCCTGTGGGTACATTCGCAAAGATATGCCAAGAAAAATACATGCAGAGTTCTTGAAGTGATAATGCAAATAAAACATTTCATATTATAAGTTAAAAATAACAAGTTTGGAAGCAAGAAAAAGTCTGGGAGACTATTTGTTTTGTCTAAATTCTGCTTTTACTCTGATCTTTTGACAGTTGGCTTTCCGATATTGTGTTATTGCCTTAGTATGTTCGTAGATTGAAGGGCTAAGCTGTCTGGCAGAGTCGTGGTTGAAAATATCACAAACTATAAATAATAAATAATAAGCACCACATCTTGTTTGCTTTGTTGTCATAAAAGCCTATTCTTTGACATTCCTGAATTTTGCTGGGGTCCTGACTGTGGAGTCACTAGCAGAGGGTTTTGCCGCATATGATTAATCCGTTCATCACAGCCAAGGCGACCCTGTGGCCCCAGTCTTCAGGGTCACCAGGACTAGCTGCCTTGATTTGCTGCTCACTTTGCCCAGCAAGGCTACTGTGCCTTTGCTGACCCTGAACTCTGGCCCAGCAGAATACGAGGCCTTCTTTCCCTCTGGCCTGAGCGCACTCAGGTGTGGCCTTCCTTTGGGGCCAGGCAGGTTTCTGCTTGTAGTAGGTGCGGCCTGAAATGGATCTGTGAACAGGAGGGGTGAGTGTGAGCAGGGAACGTGGGGCAGCTCTCTGAGACAGAGATGAGGAACTTAAGTCCTACCGGAAATTTTTTTTTTTAAACCTACACTTGGCAGTTTAAAGCACTTAATTGGCTGCTTCCTAAGAAGCCACATACATTTTTATAAGAAATGTCTCTTAACCTCCATCTACTCTTCATTCCAGAATGAATTTTTTTCTGGGTGTACCTCCTTGAGGTGGAGGGGAAGTGAAAAATGGATTAGCTAATGAACTCGTATTATTTAAAGTGAGAACTGAGCATAGGTTTAGATTCTGCTTACGTTGAACATTAAATATCATGACAAAGTCAATGGAATCATAGGAAGCATTCTAAAAATTATTTCAAACAAATTTCCTAAACATTTTCAGAATTTATAAAAGAATTCTCACATTATATATTAAGGCTTCTCACATTATATTCCTATTTTTGTCTCATTTAAGTTTAATCTCCTTATGGAAGGATAAGTGTCTTTTCTTCAGTCGTCTTAATGTGTTAACCTGTACTTAGTATCATCATGATTTTAAGACATTGGCTGGCTGTTACAGCAGTATAAAAATAACAAGGCACATGGCCTCCAAGGAGTAAGGGCCCCCTGGGCTACCAACTCCAATGACAGCTCCAGAAGCAGAGGGAAGCCCTCAGGTGCTGGGGAGTCCCTGCCCCCCCATTCCGCAGCCCACTGAGAATCACCCCTCCCTGACACGGTTTCCAGCCTGAGAATAGGGGGCCCTACGGAGCCCCATGTTGTCACACACTGTCAGTGAAGTCCCCTCCCTGTACTTAATTTAAAAAATATTACCTGTGCTAAATGAGTAATTTGGGAAGAAGCAAGAATTCCTGAATTTTAAGATGTAGAATGCATTTCTTTATCAGGTGTACACTTGAAGGGCTCTAATTTTGATAGTAAATAAATAGCTTTTATAAACATTTTAATTTTTTGTTGCACCTTCATATGGGCTATTAAATAGAACTTCTGATGACATCATACTCATGAAATAACCTGTTTTCTGATTGACGTAAAAATGTTTATGACGTGCTATTTAACAGTATGTGCTAACATCCCATGCACAAATATTCATAGGTGCACATATGTGCGTGTGGCATAGTCAATGTTTCCCGTTCATACCCGTGTGTGTCCTTTTCTTTTACTCAGGAGGTGTAGAGAAGTTGACCTCTCTAAAGGAGAAGTTCTGAAAGGCAGGAAATGGAGATCTGCCAGGCTTGTTGGCTAGAGTCACGGACAAGAGCAGGGCCTGTCTGAACTGCCACTCAGTTTTTATTCTGCGCGTTTGCAGGGCTGGTGATTAGAGTGGCTTTCGCCCAATTATGCTGTGATTATTCTGCTGCACTGTAATTGACTGGGGAGATATGCTAATACCTGTCATTTGGGATGATAAAAGATGAGCGGGGGACGCAATGCATTATTTAGCTGGCTGTGTGATAGATGAGGGATGCGCAGAGTGCTTTAATTGCTGAGAAGAGAGGTTAAGCTGAACGAACGGATGAATTAGAAATGAGTTTTTTTATGGCTTGTGGAAAAGTGAAATAAAGGAAAATGTGCCTTAAACTAAAGCAGCAGATAGAAATAAGCCCAAGGAAACTAGATCTTCCAGGCCATTCACTTTATCCGTTTAAACACTAACGGAAAATGCAGTTTGGAGTTCAGTAAATAATAATCAGAGTGAGAATTGACAGTAGAGTTTCATATGAACCAAAAAAAAAAAATGTTAAAGGAATAATTTTTATTTTAAATAACTATTTGTGATTTGTAACCTCTTAAATTCACACTGAATTGGTTATACTGGAATGTAACATGTAACAAAATGTCATCTTCGAGGTGTCTTGATTATTGTGTGTCTGTGTGCTTGTGTGTCTTTCAAAAAATGCACACAGAGGAAGGCAAGGAAAAAAAATGAGTCTTTATAATACCAGGAGAGTATGATCAGTGAGAGTGTACAGGTGGTTCTTCACCGATGGGCTCCGAGGCCTTCGTCGGTGCGGTCCTCACGCACCACGAGCTGGCATTGGTATTTTTATGGGAGTGATTATGGAAAGAGTGGCATTTTCCTTTTCATATTGTTTTCTTTTGTCACATCCACATATAATTTTGTACCCATATTTCACAAAAGTATTTTAAAAGTCTGTTGTAATCTCCATGGTTATTTACATGATTAGATAGTGTCTTGCTATATTTTAGTTTTGTGCAATTAATAGGTAATTATTTTGAAACTGTAGTCAGAACAGCAGTTGCAGAAATGGACTGTTCAGAAGGGCGTGTTGAGGCCTTGCACACTCGGTCAGCCCCAGGCACGTCACACTTTACTAATTAATAATGCAGGAATGTGTTGTTCCCAGCTGTGCCACTCGGTCCTGTGGGTGAAGCGATGGTAATACAGGCAGAGAAGCAGAGGGTGTATTTTTTGTAAAATGAGGGGAAGGACCTTTATGTGTTGTTGGATTATCTCCAGATAGCCAAGCTTCTCAGCGCCTGTGTGACTCGTCCGATACGAAAGAATCGATCAGGGAACAGTTTTCAACCAGGCTACTACGGAATGCTAATGGATCTGTCTAGAACCAAGCGTGCCTGTTGGTCTTGATGTCAGCTGCGGTCAGATGCTGCCGCAGTCTGAAACTCAGATGAGTTCAGTCAGGGCTGATCACTTCTCCTTCTCCCGGTATAATTGGCACCTTTTGGATACATTTCTTCTGGGACAAAGTTTCCTTATAGATATTTTTATTCAGTGTCCTCCATGGGATTCCAAAGTAGACTTTTATATGAAACTCAGACAATTATTATCTAAAATGCTGATACAGAGTGTCTTGTAAGGCAAAATATTGTAGAAGTTATAAAGGGGGAAAGATGCAGCTTTTAAAGAATTTAAGATTAAATGGACAAAGGACAAACACAATAGCCTGTATCAAAAGTATCTATGAGCAATTTTTACAGACTTGAGTTAAAATTTAACATGTAAAGCCACATTTTAGGACATAAGCGAGTGATGCTGACAGATAGCAGTAGTACTTTGGAGACAGGCTATCTGGACTGGTTTCTCTCGTCAATATTATAAAAAGAGCAGTATACAAACCTATTTAAAATTTAAACCATACCTTTTTAAAAATACTAACAGTTTGTTATTTTTCCTTTCTACTAGGCAGTTATTCGATCTTACAACTTTGTTTCTAAATCTTGGCTATAATTTTTATCACTTGAATTATGGAAATGATTCCTTCCTTAAGCTCCTTAGTTTGAAAGAGTTCTGCTTGTTTTATGTGGTCAAAAGAAAACAGTCATGTGTGTGGCTTTTTTTTTGCTTATGTGGCATATTATTGAGTCTGACTGTGAGTCTGATCAGTGTCAGCGTGAAATTGTTACTTTGTGCAGTGGGACAGGAAGGCCCTATGTGACGTCACCACCCTCTACCTCTGATTAAGCTCTTCCTTCCCCTCCAGAGTCCTGCGTCTTAAACTGAGGTTTGTAGTGCAAGGCAGCAGGAGATTTACTGCCATAGCTTGCCTCAGCATCTTTTAATATGCTTACCACCCAATTAAATGTGTTTTTTTCTTAGTGATGAGTTACAGTTTTTAAAGACAATGTAGTTATTTTATACTATAAATGTAAATCTGATGGTAGGATTTAGAGTTACAGGGGACATGAGAAGTTATGTCGTCCATTACCCTCCTGTTGGAGGAGGAGCCAGGGCTCAGGAGAAGGTGACTAACCAACTAGACCCCGTGTCTCCTTGCTTCTTATCCAGCTGCTGTTCCTAAGTCATTTGTTTTTTACCCTTTTTATCTCATGGCTCTCTTGAATCTGTAGTTAAACTTCTACAACACACTTAAAGGATGTTGATCACCAAAAAAAGGTATAAAAAGAATATACTTTCTGTCCTTCAGACTTCTTTTGAAAATAATTTAGTTAATGATCTTTAAAATTTTTCGTGGCACACTAGTTTTACATCACTGTCCTATGTCTTTGGAAGTGGTTCTTGCCTAATTAGCAAAGTGTCTGGAAACTAGTTGGACATGTTTGAACTGTGGAAGGGAAAAGAACTATACAACCTAAGCCTACTTACTAAATGTCACTGGTACAGGCAGTACTGAAGGTCAGGTTGGTTAGAGCAAAAACCACTAAGGAGTGATGCATGCCTGATTCACTCTAACACAGAACACACGCACGGGTATCTGTGTGCACCTCTCCCTGTCCCTCCTTCACGTGGTCTCAGCCATACCCAGCTCCTCAGCAGTATTTTTAGTCATTCACTCTTCAGTAGGATAGATCTCTTTTTACCTCATTTGTGAACTGAATATGGAGTATAAACATTTTTAGGAGGGAGGCTCAGCCAGCACTGTTCCCATACAGCTCAGCTGGCCTGAACAGTTGTAGAGAGGGGCTTCATGACTGAAACCAGGGCGCTCCTCTGGTGGCTCTCAGAGGGTGTCCCCGTGTCTGCCATCTGTGTGCTCTCTTCTTTACAGCTAATTCATTCCCTTAAGAAATAACAAGTGATTATCTTTCCTTCTACATCAAGCCAAGTCTTCAATAACGTGCTGCTGTAGAAAAGATACAGGTCATTAGTTAATTAGAGAATATTCATTAGTTTACCCATTTTATTTTTTATGCTTTTGATTTTTTTCCCACTTACCAGTAAGGTACTGTTTTTTGTTTGTGTATTTGTATTTAAATCCACCTGTAGAACTTGCACAAAGCACCCTTTACGGTAGCTCACAAGTTTTGCTTGAAAACATTCATGTAAATAATTACCTTCCATATCAAGCCTTCCTGCTCATGGTATTAACTCCTTGCAATCTTTTCTTCAAATTTGTTCACAATACTCTTTTTGTTCTCTGTTCTAAGCCTGGTTCACTCTGTTGCCCAATCTTGGACTGCAAGTGACCTCATGATAGCTCACAGCAACCTAAAATTCCTGGGCTCAAGCAGTCCTCTTACCTCAGCCTCCAGAATAACTAGAAGAGCATGTAGGCACCCACCACAATGCCCAGCTAGTTTTTTCTACTTCTAGTAGAGAGGGAGTCTTGCACTTGCTCAGGCTGGTCTCCAGCTCCTGCTCAGGCCGTTCTCCTGCCTCACCCTCTCGGAGTGCTAGGAATACCAGAATGATCCAACATGCCTGGCCTGATTACAATACTCTTAATAAAGACAGAAAGTTAATTTTATCAAAAGAAAAAAAAAGGAAAATTGAAAAATTCTTACATTGATTACAGATCTCTGGTTAGATTTGAAAGGAAAAGAAAGTTGCAAATGTATTAATTTTCTACTGTTGAATAACAAATCACCACAAATTCAGCAGCATAAAACCACACCTGTTGATTCTCTCACGGTTTCTGTAGATGAGGGGGCCTATACTAGGTCCTTTATTGGTGGTCTCCCAATGTTGGAACAAGGTTGTGTTGGACTACAGTCACCTCTGAGAGTTGAGATTTAAGATCCTCTTCTAAGCTCATTGGTTGACAGAATTGACTTCCTTATGACTCTAATTCTGAGATACTCATTTTTTTGCTGGATCCCAACCAAGTACCATTCTCAGTTTCCAGAAGTGACCTGTAATTCTCTGCCACATGGCTGACCCACAGCACAGCACTGCACAGCAGGTTGGCTTCAGACTCCTCTACCACTTAGGTGGAAGGCCCACCAGGATAATCTTTTATTAATCCAGAGTCAACTGAGTAGGGACCTTAATCACATCTGCGAGCTTCTTTCTACCCTATAAAGTAACATAATCACTAGGGCAGTGGTTCTCAACCTTCCTGATGCTGTGGCCCTTTAATACAGTTCCTGGGGTTGCGACCCACAGGTGGAGAAGGGCTTCCCTGGAGTGTTACCTGTCATATTCACAGACCCACTCACAGGGAAGGGACGGCATCACACAGTGTACACCACAGGACGGGGAATCTTGGGGGTTCATATGTATCACCAGATTTGGGGGCTAGAAAGGGTTTCTCTACAGTACTCAAAATGTTCTTAACTTGGGCTATTTTTTAAAAATGCAGTTTGGAAACATGAAAACACAAATATGGTAGAACATATTTGACTGACAATGTTGAAAATAAATGTTAAGCGTCTTTAACAGACCTATCCATCACAACAGCAGCTTTATTTCTTGTGCCGTAAGCTCCTGAGGCTTTTCCGTGGTGCCTAGGAAGGAGTAGCTTACTGGAGACCCCCCTGTGCGGGCCGAGAACGCGCTCATTCTGTTTGTGGTGCTTCTGTCAGAAGGTTTCGTGATCTCATTTCCTCTCCTGTTAGTTATATTCAGTTATGATCTCATGAATCTTCATAGGCGTGCTAACGAAGTCCCTGGTAAGTCTGGTTAGTTTTAGAGACTTGAAATACTGAGAAAAAAATTTTTTGTTTTAACAATTTTTTTTTAGTCATCATTTTGATGTTCAATTTTGACTAATTACTTTTGGAGTATAGAAGGAGAAACATGAAATTCAGCTTTGTTTTAACTTTCAAATAATGGTATTTTTTCCTACAAATTCCTAGAATCAACTCTAGATTTAATACAACATATTTTAAAAAGGTCCAAACTGTCTTTTGTCTTTTTAAAAAATCAACCTTACTGGCTGGGTGCAGTGGCTCACACCTGCAGTCCTAGCACTCTGGGAGACCGAGGCGGGTGGATTGCTTGAGGTCAGAAGTTCGAGACCAACCTGAAAAATATAAAACAAACAAACAAACAAACTAGCCAGATGTTGTGGCAAGCACCTGTGGTGCTAGCTGCCCAGGAGGCTGAGGCAAGAGGATTTTGAAGTTGCTGTGAGCTATGATGCCATAGCGTGGTAGCCTGGACAATAAAGTGACACTCTGTCTCAAAGGGAAATATCAAGATTACTTATTCTTTTTAAATTACATACCTAGGCTCGGCACCTGTGGCTCAATCGGCTAAGGCGCCAGCCACGTACACTTAAGGTGGCGGGTTCGAATCCCCAGCCCAGGCCCGCCAAACAATGATAGCTGCAACCAAAAAATGGCCTGGCGTTGTGGCGGGCGCCTGTGGTCCCAGCTACTTGGGAGGCGGAGGCAGGAGACTCGCTTGAGCCCAGGAGTTGGAGGTTACTGTGAGCTGTGATGCCATGGCACTCTACCCAGGGGGATAGCTTGAGGCTCCGTATCAAAAAAACAAAACAAAACAAAACAAAACTATTCAGCCGCTTAGGAGACTCAAATTAAGTTTCTTTTGCCAGCTTCCTTCTGAATTCCGTCTGAGTTTCTCTTTCAACCTCAGCTGCCTTCCCGGTTCGTCTGGCCTTACTTGACTCTGTTTTCCTGCCACCTCCTCCTGGCGGCAGGCTCCAAATTTCGGCTGTGTTCTTGCTCTCTCTGCCTCAGCGGAGACTGTCAGTTCTTACAAAGCCTCTCTACTCCAACAGGGGCCCACCGCGGCCTAGCATCTTCCGGGAACCCATAGAAATGCAGAACTTAAAC
This sequence comes from Galagoides demidoff, assembly GCA_963574575.1. Lineage (NCBI taxonomy): Eukaryota > Metazoa > Chordata > Mammalia > Primates > Galagidae > Galagoides > Galagoides demidoff. Next base: position 8,195 of record CAUYQV010044529.1, on the reverse strand, counting down.
GATTCACAGACGCTGAATGGGGATCTGCAGCTTAACAAGACCTTCCCTGCTCCACCAGGGCCACCAAACCCCAGCTCTCAGCCCCAAGATGCATTTTAAAGGTTGATACCTCTGGTCTGTGAGACCCAGGGAACCTTCAACATAAAGCATGTCACCTGCAGCAGTATACCTGAGAAAATGGACATCAACGGTGCCCTAAAGTTAGATGATGATTGCTCTTTTGCCTAGGTGGAGAAGATTCAAGTCTATTGCAGGCATTTGGGTTCCAGGCAATGTATTAGAAGGTCCACCTGGAACCCAGAAAGATGTTCCTTTTTCTAATTGCTAATGGAATTTTTTTATAATCAGGACTATACTTTTAAAGGATCTTAGCAAATTTAGGCATCAATACAGAAAATTCTAGATGTAATAAACCACCAGTGATACATGAAGTTTTAGACCAAAGCTCTAAGCCAGTAGTTCTCAAACTTGAGTTGCAACAGAATCACCATGAGGGCTTGTTAAGACTACTCAGATTGTTGGGCCCTAACCTTAAAGTTTCTGATTCAGTGGGGCTGGGGTGGGGCTGATAATCTGAACATCTAGCAAGTTCTTAGAGGATGCTGGATGCTGCTGGTCCAGGGAACACACTTTGAAAACCACTGCTTCCAAACAGTGTTATGGCTGCTCTGGCGTTATACTAGCCCTTACGAATAATCAGAAATAATCCCATTCAGTGCCATATTGTTTCGTAATTGTAATGAGTTCTGATATGAACTTAAGTACTGATCTGAGTATTTTCCTGTATTTATGCAACACATTTAGCATTTTCGTCTAAATTATGTGCCACCTATAATGTTTACGTTCAGGTGCAACCCTGATAGAGTCAAATACTTTCTTTCTTCTTCTAGTGGCAATTTCACATGCATGGAAATCTCCTTGGTTATGATCTGCTGAAAAATGTCAAATCAAGGTTGTGAGATCTGAAAAGACTTTGTGTTATACAAATCAAAATCTATCAGTGGATATTAAAAAACAAACAAATCTGTCATTCTTCCCACTGCATTCCCAGAGTCCTTTGTTAGGCCTGGTTGTAACTCTTCACACTGTGTTCTAATTAGTGATTTATCATCTGAGATTCTCAAGGGTACAGGGATTCCTCAAGGGCAGGACATTCTTCCATTTTAAAAAAAAGCGTGTGGGGCCGGGCACGGTGGCTCATGCCTGTAATCCCAGCACTTGGGAGGCCAAAGTGGGTAGATTGCCTGAGCTCACAGTTCCGAGACCAGCCTGAGCCAGAGTGAGACCTTGTCTCTAAAAATAGCCAGACATTGTGGCAGGCGCCTGTAGTACCAGCTACTCGGGAGGCTGAGGCAAGAGAGTCGCTTGAGCCCAGGAGTTGGAGGTTGCTGTGAACTGTGACACCATAGCACGCTACCAACAGTGACAAAGTGAGACTCTGTCTCAAAAAAAAAAAAAAAATATGTGTGATAGATGTTTGTTTTTCTACTCTATGTCTAGTTTGTATTAACGAGCAGGAAATTACTTCTGGGTGAGGATGCGGTGTGTGTGTGAGCATCTGTGTCACATGTCTGTGTGAGCATGTGTGAGCATGTCAGATGTGTGCCTCAGATTTTGCATCTGTGAAATTTCGTGGGGTGTGGGGGGCTTGTCTGTGATGGTGGTTATGTGATTTTGTTTGGGGACAGAACTGTCTGTGACTGTTTTTCCGGGACCGTGTAGCAAGCATGTGTCTACAACTCAATGCATGCAATTCTCTAAGATTTAACAGTGACCATCAGTGGCTGACTGTGGGAAGGTGTCCCTACACCCCTGCTCATGTGTGTGTCATTGGATTCAAAATGTGCCTATACCCTGAGTCTCACGGGTTCTGTTGGATCCTGGCTGTGTGTTGTGCTCCTGTGGGTCTTGTGTTCCTGTCCCTGTGTCTGGGGCAGTATAGAGCCAGAGAGCCAGGGTTTTGTGTCGCTGGGGTCAAGGAGGCCCTCTGGGAATTTAGCAGCTGGAGATTAGATTTCATGGGATCCTGAGACGAAGGGAGAAAGAAGGATTCTTGGGGCAAGTGCAGGCCAGGCCACAGGCCAGGGCCTCAGTATCTTATGGGAATAGTCATAATTCTGTTTAAGGAGTACCTACCATATTCTGGGCATTGCATTTCATGCTTTAGATATTTCTATTTATACTGTTGTATTTATGCAATATTATATATTAAGTATTTTTATTATATTTATAAATAACAATGACACGCATTGCTCATGATGTTTTATAATCAGTCACAAGTTACTCTATATAGAGAAACCTCATTTTCTATTATCCCACTGAAGGTAGGAGGAAGTAAGCTCAGAAAGGTAAGTACCCTTGCTCGAAGTCACTCAGCAAAGTCAAAATTCAAAGCCTCTTCCCAGGGTCTCCAGCCTTTGGATTTAACAACAGCCCTACCCTGTCTAAGGGCTGTTATATGGAGTCATTTATTTACTCCTTATTCCGGCATTCTGAGATAGATACATCAGTGTCTTCAAGAGGCCTAGGGGGTAGTCACGTGAACAAGCTCTCAGAGGTGCTTCATCAGCTGCTCTCTAACCTGCCTGCCTCCTATCATCCCTTGCAGTCTTCTCCACAATCCTACAGTGCAGGAAGAAATATTGCCTATTTTACACATGAGGAAACTGAGGCCCAGACTTGTACTTGCTCACAGAGGCACTGGACCCTGGCATGCACATCTCGCTCTTGACCCCGTTCTTGTCCTGCAGGAGGCCAGGACTCCAAAGGGCCTCTGAAGGGGCTTGGCCAGGCTCTCAGATGCCTCTGAAGGGACTTGGCCAGGCTCTCTGTCCAGCACTGGGATCCCAACCTCCTTGCCCTTCCTGTGATGTTCCTTAATTTTTCCTTTGGCTTGTTTAGTTTCTGCTTACTGATTAAGCTCATTGTATGTTACATGAATTGATTCTATTTTACCTAGATGGGTTGGGAGTTTGGTTTTTTCTTTTCTTTTCTTTCTTTCTTTCTTTCTTTTTTTTTTTTAGAGACAGTCTCACTTCGTCACTCTTGGTAGAGTGCCATGGCGTCACAGCTCATAGCAACCTCCAACTCCTGGGCTTAGGTGATACTCTTGCCTCAGCCTCCCGAGTAGCTGAGACTACAGGCGCCTGCCACAACACCCAGCTATTTTTTTTTAATACTTTTTTTTTTCTTGCAGTTTTTGGCCGGGGCTGGGTTTGAACCAGCCACCTCCAGCATATGAGGTCGGTGCCCTACTCCTTTGAGCCACAGGTGCCGCCCGCCCAGCTATTTTTTGTTGCACTTTGGCCAGGGCCAGGTTTGAACCCACCAACCTCGGTATATGGGGCCAGCGCCCTACTCACTGAGCCATAGGTGCGCCCTCTTTTCTTTACTTTCTTTCTTTTTTAAAATTTTTCTTGCAATACGAAAGTTTTAATTTTTTTTTTTTTGAGACAGACTCTCACTGTGTTGCTCTGGGTAGAGCGCTGTGACATCACAGCTCACAGCAACCTCAAACTCTTGGGCTTACGTGATCCTCTTGCCTCAGACACCCAAGTAGCTGGGAGTACAGGTGCCCACCACAAGGCCTGGCTATTATTTTCTTGTTGCTGTTGTAGCTGTCATTGTTGTTTGGCAGGCCTGAGCTGGGTTCAAACCCACCAGCCCCAGTGCAGGTGGCCAGAGCCATAGCCACAGAGCTACATGCACTAAGCCAAAAAGTTTTAAAATTTTAGACAGCTCAACAGATCCACCATTTATTTCATAGATCCAAGATTTTCAACCTTAGTTAAGAAAGTCTCCTGGCTCCTGGAATGAGGGTGACATGGCAGCCTCTTCCCTCCCTTTCCCCCTCCTAGCCATGTTCATAGGGTGTGTACGTGGTGGGGAGTGATTTTTTTGTCAATTTGTAAGCACTCTTTACATATTATAGCTATTAACTTTATGCTGTCCAAAATGTTGCAAATTTTTCCCCAAGCCTTTTGTAGATTGTCTTGCAAATATTTTTAAAGGGTTATGCAAATACACCTAGCTTATATTTCACAGATTCTGGATTTCCAACCTTGGCTGGTGGGGGGGCTCCCTCCCCTTTCTCCTTCTCCCCCCCACCAGCCTCGCTTCTTATCTCCAACTCCTTTCCCAAGTTCCTGCCTCCCAAGGAGGGGACTTGCCCAGCCTCTCCCTCCCGCTTCCTCTATGAGCCTTCCCTTATTCAGAGGGAGGGTTGTTCTATTCCTTGTCAATTTTTAACAGCTCTTCCTACTTATTTGTCAACCCTACGCTGCTCTCTGCACTGCAAAGGGCTCCTCCTCAAGTCCTCTTTACTGACTTTATAACGTTGTCATATAACAACTTAAGGTGCTGAGTTTTATACGGACACAGCCCCCTTGTTTGCACTCGTCAGATGCGGGTTTCTGAGCCGGGTTAGGCGGGTCTCGGCTCCTGGGGGAGGAGGGGCCGCCCTCCCCCTTCCCTCGCCTCTCCCCTCTTTCCTTCTGGAGCTCTTATCTCGCAGCTTCTCCCTTCCCACGGCTCAGGAGCTTAAAAGCGCGCGGAGGGCGCAGCCTGGCAGTGTCGCCATGTCCCCACTGTGTCCGCTGCTGCTGGCCCTGGTGGCCGTCCCCTGTGCCCTGGGCGCCTGCCCGGTGCCCAGCGACCTCAAGAAAGAGGACGGGACGCGCACGTGCGCCAAGCTCTATGACAAGAGTGACCCCTACTACGAAAACTGCTGCTCTGGTGCCGAGCTGTCGCTGGAACCGGGGACCGACCTGCCCTATCTGCCCTCGAACTGGGCGAACACCGCCTCCTCGCTCGTGGTGGCCCAGCGCTGCGAGCTCACCGTGTGGTCCCTCTGCGGCAAGAGAGGCAAGACGCGCAAGTTCTCGGCCGGCGCCTACCCGCGCCTGGAGGAGTACCGCAAGGGCATCCTTGGAAACTGGGCCAACTCCATCTCGGCGCTCTACTGCAGGTGCCCGCCTGTCCCCAGACCCAGCTGCACCTCCAACAGACCCCCTCAAACCCAGCACCCCATCAGAAAGGCGGGTCCACACCTCCAAATTCCTGCTCAAAAGGGATAACCAGATCACTCCACCCCACCCCCCATCAGCCCTGGAGGCCCCCTTCTCAGAGTCCACACCCAAACCAGGTCTGCCTTCTCAGCACCCCCCATGGCCCCAGTCCCACCCTACCTGCAGCCCCTGCCCCTCTTATTCCCAGACTCAGAAGGTGACCCAGTTCCCAGCCTCCATTCTGGGAGCATCCGTCCCCACCTTACCGAATCCTCCACCAGGCTGCACCATAGCTGCATCCCCAGGTGGGGCTGGGTAACTCTAGCCATGGGAGCTCAGCACCCCCCTCACTTCAGAGCCTTCTGAACCAAAGTCATTCCTTGCTCCCAGATCATCAGATCTGAAAACTTCAGACCCTACTACTCTAGGACTCCCTACTCTCTAGGTCTAAACCTGACCCAGACCTCAAGACTCCAGACTCAACTCTAGGACTGGTCTAGCCCTCATGCTTCCTACCCACTTGGACCTTCTAGATCAGCCTTGGCCCCTAAAACCAGTCCCACAGCCCACAGCCTCAACCCTGGAGGGCCCTGAGCCCTCCCTGCTCTTATATCCAAGCTCATCAGTGCTAGGACCCTAGATCCAGCGGTGACACCCCACAACCCATCCCAGCTCTCCCTATTCCCCAAGAGCTCCCATCCCCAAATTCTTCCAGGCCACCCTTAATTCCTGAATTTGGAGCCTCAGTTCGAGATTCCCCAACTCCCACACTGCCTCAGACTTCTAGAACCTGCCATACTCCGGATCTCTGAGCTCTTGGCACACCCTGATGGGAATTTTTTATTATGTTGCAGGTGTTTCTGATGCCTTGGAGGTCCTTCATCTGCACCCTCCAACACAGTCCCTCACTTGACCTGTCCCTGGGGGCTGCTCCAGGTCCTAAGAACCAGAAAGAGAGGTTTTCTGCCTGCCCCATCACCTTCCCTGAAATACAGCCTATGTGAAGTTGTCAGTGTCTGCCATCTCCTTATACTTGGGACCCAAGTCCACACAGGACTGAGTGGGATGGGGAAAAGAGCAGCTATGGGTCAGCCCATACCTAGGACAATGCCATGGATGGGGACACACCATAGATTCTGACACAGTTTTAGGTATGCACAAGAACCGCATCCACAGAAGGACATATGTATGGCACGTGTGGAGAATGCTGGCTGATTGTTAAAGGTTGACATGCTTTTTACCCTTTTTGTTAAACAGCCCTTCTCTGAGCTGTTCTAGCCTCCCAGGTCTCTGTAGACCCCATCTGATTCCTGCATGGGATAATAGAGGGTCTTCTAGGACTCTGCCCCAGGCTAGAGTGATCTGGCTGGAGCCCAGGACACACAGGGTGTTAAATACTTTCAATGGCCCCTCCCCCATACATAGAGAACACTTCAGATCAGATTTTCCTGTTTCAATTTGGGTGGCAATGTGTGTCCCCATTACCCCCACAGATGAGGGACCTTGATGGATACCTGGGTTTGGGGACTCTGGGGAAGCTGGAGAAGATACACAATGGGTCCTGGGAGGAGAGATATGGGGACTGCTCTGGAGAATGACACCTGGGAACAGCTGGAGAGAGTAGGGGAGACTCTGAGAGTCAGAGATACAGGAGGAGAGGTTAAGTGGAGCTGCTGAGAGTCCATCCATTGGAGGTACATGACAAGATCAGAGGTCAAGGTTGGTGCACAAGGTCAAGGTACACGGGTTTTTAAGATGCTGGAGGGTCAAGGGCTAGAGGGTGTGTGGACAGAAGATGAACTGAGAGAAATTCTAAGGAGCAGAAACTGGATGCATCCTTGGGCACCTATATTTATTTATTCATTTACTCAGCTGAGGGTCATTGAGCACCTGCTATCTGACAAGCAAGGCGGGGCGCCTGCCCTCACGGAGCTTGGAGAGTCAGACACACCAGGACGTGTAAAGATAGGAAGCCCAGAGCCAGACAGGATTGAGGGGCCTAGGAGGTGAGAGGAGCCCCAGGGGAGCAGGTGGTGCTGAGGGACTCAGTGGAATTAAGTAACATCTGGGGGGTCGGGTGGTTAGATGAGACAAGGGGCGAGGACAGGCACGGGCTCAGCCAGTCACTCCCTCAGCTGCACGGACACGGAGGAGTCTGTCACCCTCGTCCTCTGCAGGCCACCAGGCACCATGCGGTTCTTGGTCTTGTGCAGAAAGTGGATGAAGCGCACGCCAGAGCCATAATGGCGGAATACGTGGGACACCTGTGCATCATTGGGATCAGGAAGAGTCCTTACCGGGTACCCACAGACCTGCTCCCCACCTCCCTAGGTCTTGGGAGACAAACACATGTCTGGGGGGCAAGGACTGGGACAGGAAGCCTCACCTGCACCCAGCGGCCAGGGGGGCCTCTCCCAGAGGTCCGGGGTGCCACATGGTGTTGTGCAATGACCGTGCGGCGGTCTGCTGCCAGCAGCCACACATGCAGCTCATAGACACACATGTCCAGCCGGCTGTCCTCGAACCTGGAGGTGGGGTCCAGGCCTTTAGTTGCCACTGCAGTCTCAACAACCCAGCCCCAAGCTCTAGTCCCATTCCCCATTCAACAGACCCCCACTGGCACCCACAGAATACATAGGTAGGTGGTGCCAGCAACACAGCAGTGACGAAGACAGGAAGACAGCCTCATACCCTGGCCCCATGGATTCATAGTTCAGCGAGAGAGATGGGTCACCATGCAGTGACAGCCAGAAATGGTCAGGGCCAGAATGGAGTGACACAGGCAGAGGGATCGGGGGATGATGGGCACAGGTGCAGGGGTCAAGGAGGGATGGGACAGAAGGCACTGAAGTGAATGAACGTGCTTGATCTCGCTGGGGGAAGTCAGGGAAGGCTTCCTGGTGTAGCCATGTGTAACTGACTCTTAAAGGATAAGGAGGCTCGGCGCCTGTGGCTCAATCGGCTAAGGCGCCAGCCACATACACTTAAGGTGGCAGGTTCGAATCCCCAGCCCAGACCCGCCAAAGAACAATAATGGCTGCAACCAAGAAATGGCCGGGCGTTGTGGCGGGCGCCTGTGGTCCCAGCTACTTGGGAGGCTGAGGCAGGAGACTCGCTTGAGCCCAGGAGTTGGAGATTGCTATGAGCTGTGATGCCATGGCACTCTACCCAGGGGGATAGCTTGAGGCT
>CAUYQV010044521.1:0-18493 GCA_963574575.1 Galagoides demidoff | reverse complement strand
TAAAAGATATAAGGTCTCCATCTTTTAATGGCTGCATAATATTCCATGGTATACATATACCACAATTTGTTAAAACTTCTGCACATTCAAGAGCCCAGTAAGTAAAGCAAATAGACAACCTTCAGAATGGGAGAAGATATTTGCAGGTTATGCTTCTGACAAAGGTCTGATAACTAGAATCCATAGAAAACTCAAACTAATCAATAAGAAAAGAACAAATAACACCATTTTGATGTGGGCAAGAGACTTGAATAGAAACTTCTCTGAAGAAGACAGGCACGTGGCCTACAGACACAGGAAAAAATGTTCATCATTTTCATCAACAGAAAAACGCAAGTCAAAACCACTTTGAGGTATCATCTAACTTCAGTAAGATTAACCCACATCACAAAATCCCAAACAGTCATTTTTTGTCCTTTGTGCACTGACTGCCCCCACCTTGTCCTTTTTCTCTAAAGTAGCTGAGTCCATAAATGCAAAGAGTTGGATTATTCAAGTCCAGTTTGACCAATGTTCCCTCTTCCATAGAGAATACTTACTGGGAAGTGATAGGGAAAAACTGGGGATACAGGTTTATCTCTTGATAGTTCCAAAAAATCACTGGAGTAAAAAAGCTAGCAATAAACTTTTTAGCCTGTTAAAACTCCAAATATCTGGACTTTGCCCCAATCCATACAAGAAAATTAAAAAAGAGAGAAAAGAAAGAATAAGTGCTTACCTAAGAAGAGCTGAATTTTCTTCCATCTCTATTTTCAAGTAAGCTGACTCTTGGTGAAATCCAACTTATTCTTGTAGGGTCTTTCTAAAAATGGCAAGAAGCAGTCAATGGTGTCATACACTGATATTCTAAAAAAAAACTCAACACCTTCCTATAGTGGGCTCAGTTATCATGGCTTCTGATTTCCAACTATCACAGGGGATATTGTGGTAGGCAGAATAATAGTCCCCTCAGTGATGTCTATATCACTAGACCCTGTGAATACCTTATCTTATGTGGCAAAGGGAAATTAAAGTAACGAATGCAATTAAGGTTGATAATCATCTGACTTTAAGATGGACTATCTAAATGAATACATGATAATAACAGGGTTTTTAAATGTGATTGAAGAAGACAAAAAGAGGTCACAGTGATTTGATAAGAGAAAACTACTGTTGTTGGCTTGAAGATAGAGAACGGGGCTGTAAGCCAAGGAATCCAGGCAGCCTCTTGAAGCTAGAAAAGGTAAGGAAATGGAGTCTCTCTTAGAGCTTTCTGAATAGAATACAACCATGATCACAACTTGATTTTAACACATTTTGAATTTCTGACCTCTGGAACTGTAAGAAAATAAATTTCTTTTGGCTTAAGACATGTAATTTGTGGCAGTTTATTAGAGTAGTCACAGGAAATAAATGAAACATTTTAAGCAAATGTTTTGTGATTAATGTTAGACTTCTAGCTTGAAATTTTTATATCCTTGTCACTCCCTGCCCAACCATCAAGCCAATGTCATATATGAGGGCAGACAATTAAGTTCATGAACTCATCCTATTTTTATTGCCATGTGCTGAACTAAGATTTGAGAATCTATTACTAAAAGAAAAGGAGAAGAATGGAAATATCAATTCCTGCTACACATAGAAAGTAACATTGCATTGTGCAAAGGAGAAACTGATTTCAATTTGCAATTCAAGTAAGGAAAATCCTTACCCCAATAAACTGACCTTAAAACTTTTCCAGTGGGCACTGGAGTGGCATGGGGTCATCACAGAGTCAGCATTCCTACAAGGATGGAATTGATACACATACTGTAAGCACATTCAAGTAAGAGACTTAAGAGCTACAGGGAAGTATTAACAAATAAGTATTCACATTGGGCAAAACTCTCATGAAAAAGGCTAAGACTTGGTGAAAAACTTTTATACCAAGACATGGACACCCCAGAAGAGATTTTATGATAGGAGAACACTGAGGAAAATGGAAAGAAATCTCCAGATAAGACCAGCCTAGAGGAAATAGATGCAGAAAAAGCATTTGACAAAATTCAGCATCTTTTTTTTTTTTTGGTAAGAACACTTAAGAAAATAGGTATAAAGGGGACATTTCTTCAAATAATAGAAGCCATCTATGACAAACCCCCAGCCAATATCATACTGAATGGAGTAAAATTAAAAGCATTTCACTTAAAATGGAAATCACACAAGGAAGTCCACTTTTGCTACTACTATTCAACTTAGTGCTAGAAGTTCTAGCCAATGCAATCAAGAGAAGGAAACCAAGGGTATGCAAATGGGGACAGAGGAGGTCAAACTATTGCTCTTTGCTGATGATGTGATTTTATTCTTAGCAAATTCCAAGGACTCAACCACAAGATTCCTGGAAGTGATCAAGAAATACAGTAACATCTCAGGATATAAAATTAATGTTCACAAATCAGTAGTCTTTGTATTTGCCAATAACAGGCAAACTGAGAATCAAATCAAAGACACAATACACTTCATAGTAGTTTCAAAGAAAATGAAATGCCTTGGAATATAAGGAATGTGAAGGATCTCTATAGAGAGAACTATGAAACACTGAATAAAGAAGTAGCAGAGGATGTTAACAAATGAAAAAACAAACCATGCTCATGGTTGGGAAGAATCAACATTGTGAAAATGTCTTGGAAAAACAAGAATCACATGTATGCAATACTAAGTTGAAACTAGTAGCTTAACAACTTCAGGCCCTCAAGAGAGGAAAAACTCAATTAAATTCAAGAAGGAGGGTGGGCTGGAAGGGGGTTCCATAAATTATCACCGAACAGGAAAAGTGCACACGTATATGGCACGCTTCCTGAGTTGAAAGACATAACTTCAACTTGAACTTTACCTTACAGATGTAAACAATATACCCTACATACATTGTATGTACCCTCACATTAATCTGAAATTTTTTTAAAAAGGGGAAAAAATACCAGCCTAGAGACTTTTTTTAGCCACTCATCAACTGTCCCTCATGAAGAGAAATCAGAAACTGTTGCCATAATTTACCGGGTATTGTTTATATATTGACAAATTTAAATATGGAGATTAAATTGTAGATGGTTCAAATTTCAGAATATAGATGTATTCTGTTTTAATAAATCTTTTTGTTACCTTCATGAAAACCTGAAGCATCCCTTGTACATATTACCACACATAGACACTTGGAGTAATTAGATGTCCGGTTAGAGACCAAATTTAGGAGCTCTGGGAAGGAAAACCAAGGTAGGCAACTCCGCTATCTACTTTTGACCAAATGTGATGCAGGAGCTTAACCTTTCCAAACCACTAAACAGTGGAGAAGTGTCCTGGCAGCTTAGGTCACTGTGCTTTTTCACCCACTGAAGTTCTGACATTTGTGCTAAATATCATTGGTTATTTGCTCACTGTCCTATGAAATATCAACAACCCAAAAACATCTCAATGTCCTAGAACTTGGAACTTTAATGATCCCTTGATTGATGCCCTTATGCTTTAGCTGAGGGAGGAAACTGATACCCAGAAAGAATAAGTGAGTTTTCATGCTAAATGTTTAGTTATTGACAGAAGCATGCTCGTGGTATTAGTCCTCTGATTCTTACACCCCTACTCTGTGTTAAGCTTACTTTTCTATTTAATTTTTTCTCTTATTTCTGTTTTTTAATTACCCAGTATACACGTGCTTATTATTTTTTTAAGTTACATTTTATTACATTACAGATAAAGTACTGTATATTTACTATGTCTGCTACTAATAATGTACGTTATTAATCTTAGTTATTTACCCCTCTCTTCAGAAATAACTACTTTTATGAGTTGAGTATCCATGCATTTTAATATTACATATCCATGTTTGTGAATACTTTTCATAGAATGCATATAATATTACCTGCAGGCTTTTCATTACTATGTAAATGGGCAATACTATACATGGTGTTCTGTAATTTGCTTTTATTCACCCTATTTTTATGATTTAATCATACTGATGCACAGGTTCAATTCTTTCCTTTTAATTAATGTTGGTATTCAATAATCCAAACAGATCACATTTTATTTATCTGTTTTATTTAATATTCTCTTTTAGGTACCCATTTCATTTTGCCTTTTGGCTAATTATATTTTTCCTTCAATGTTCAATGTTTGTTAATCACTCAAAAAAACTCCACAAAACCCTGGAAGGGCATAAGCTGCCATTAGTAGTTATGGCCCAAGAAAGATAAAAATTTAGATTTTGATTACTTAATTTGACATTAAAATGTTGGGAGTGCTAGAACTATAGATTCATATAATTAAAAAAATCAAAATCCTCAAGTTCATTTTCATTTTTATAGAAGGAATAATAAATGTGAAGAATTTAATAATGTCCCCACCTCCAGAATTACAGAATGACTACTAAGGGCTTGTGCCCCAAGTCCAACTCTGTTTCATGAGCCAACTTCCTGGTCATCTTTCAATTTAGAATTCCTTCTTGAGCCATCCTTAGTGTTTCTCCTGCCCCATCCCCTTGTTTTCATTCATTACTCTTCTCCTGAGAAATCTTCAGTGGTCCAGATAAGTTCTAAAATCTTTTCCATCTTGGTGCACTCATAACCACTGCTCTACAATGCAAATAAACCATGATAGTGTAAGCTTGATTATGGTAAAAACCAAATGCCCCTTTCTCTTGTCCATGACAGATACTCCATGACAGCACCTTTTTCTCCTTAAATTATCAAGACAGCCTCAGGATATTTTTCAACCCTTCCCGACGAGAATTGAAATTGTCAAGTGAGACAGAACCTATTTGTTACACTCTGTGAAGTTTTGGCTGCCTCTAGGACTTACACTCATGGGCCCTTGCATATGGTGGTTTATAGATATCACTTACTTTCACAGTTGCTTCATTTTTACCATCCTAACTTGGCATCTCTTGCTCCATGCACTCTGGCTATTCCAACTTTACCTATCTCCATGGTCCAGTTCCAAGTCCTTTCTTTCCTAGAAGCCTGCCCCGACTATTCCTGTCCACCTGCTGTCTTTTCTCTTCATTCATATGGCACTTACCCTGTTTTGGTGTACAAACAATTCACGCCTTTCACTTTTCTCCAAGATGCTCTACAGATTAAGGTTATGACCCTCATTTTCCTTGTCATATACAAACCATCTACCATGGCACAGAGACCCTAATAGAATCCAGTGACTGATGATTGAGTAGATAAGACACTAAGGAAATGTTAGCCCTTCCATATGGAATGTTTTCAAAGGGTGAGATGATAATTTGTCAAAAGTAGTACCAGATTCCGGCAAATAACTTGGCATTTTGAAGAAATGTGCTATTTTAAATAATTTACTTTCCTTAAAATAAAAGTAACATATGTTCATTGTAGATTTTTTTGAATGTGCAAAAAGAAAAAAGAAAAAAAAGTGATTTCTACTTCTAGCACTTAGAAATAATTTTTGAGAATGTTCAGTTCTTTGGTTTCTCCCCTTGGAGTTTATGCATTTCTATACTTATTTGCTTATTTGTAAGCTAAGCTAGAATAATCAGAAAGTGTAGTTTTGTATCTTGCTTTTTCAACTAATATTATGTCATCATCACTTTCTCCATTTAGTAGGTCACAAAACCTTCTTTATGATTAGGTAATATTCCATTCCATGAGCTATTTCACAATTTCACCAATCACTTATTATGAAACATTTAGGTATTTCTAGTTTTCACTATTATAAATTAATGAGCTGAAAACCATCTAGTACTTCCTATGAGCCAGGCAGTCTGCTGTGTCTTTCACCATCAGTGACACTTTAATTATCTATAACAGCCCTTTGATGAAGGTATTCATTACTATACCCATCTTTTAGATAAGCAAGTGAATGATTCAGAGGTTAGATCCTTCATCCAAGGTCATGGACCTGGTAAATAATAAAGCCAGGATTCTCACATGGGAGATATAGCTTGAGAACCTTGCCTTTGCTAACCTGTATGCACACAATCATGATAAATTCTCCTAATACAGGATCCTCTTGTCCGTAAGACATACTAATGCTTTCTAATGGAGAAGTAATAACAGCAGTAGAATTGCTGAGTTGAAGGATGTTAAGAAACTTCCTACTATCAAATTAATTTTCTCAAAGATTACACTGATTTGTACTCAATAGATGAGGTATAGAAGCCCACACTGAGAGATATGGAATCTTTAGTTGTACACATCTACCTACAGCCTTTTATCATAACTATTCTGCTGTAGTGTCAAATAAATTTGTTTATTTATCTGTGTATTGCAGTCTGTCTTGATATACTGTGAAATCTTTGGGAGCAAAGTTGAGTCTCATTTGTTTTTTAATTTGTAATACCTACCACTATGCCAGATCTACCCAGGAAACTCTCAATATGACTTCTGTTAAGAACAAAAAGCACCATTATTTGCAATTTTGGAGTCCAGTTAGCTAGATAAAAGAATATGTCACTTCATTTTCTTCTCTGGTTCCCACACTTCAGTCATACACGTATGAAGCTAGAGCTCTAAATATTCCGGTCTCTTACCAATGCTTTTAGGTGCCCTCCCCACCTCTTCTCTCTCACAACCTAATTCCCAGCTCTCCCAAACTCCCCAAACCTGTCTCTAATACTATCTCCATCCTGAAGTCTTTGTACCCCTCCAGTGCTAAACTCTCCCTTCTACGTTCTCCTGAAGGATTGTTTGTAATTTCTACCATGATGGTATGTTTTTACTAATTTAGCAATTTGTCTTATAATTTCTTTAATGAATCTGTAGTAATCATAATGTCACTCTTTATTTATACTTGTTCTTTTTTTCTTGCTCACCCTAAACATATTTTAAGATCCTGGGAACTTATCTCCATCCTCTAAGCTTTATGAAGATGGTTAATTAGAAGTCCTCGGATCTCCCCTGGGCATTCAGAATGAGGATAAGGAGCTGTCCTATTTGTAGGCATCTTTCTGCCTTTTTTTTTTTTTTATGGCTTCAGCCATAGTGATGTCTTGAAGAAAGTCTAGAGGTCATGGAGTTTTTCCATATCTTCTCATGAAAAGAACTGTGTTTTTTTCCATCACAGTTGTGACTAGAGTCTCCCAGGATCCTGTGGGTGAGAGCAGAACATTTTACCACTGGTGCGGTTAAGGGAGATTGCAATTAACTGGTTTGCCTGGTAATCTACAGCACCCTGAACTACTATTTTTCTTTTCTTTTTGAGATAGCATCTCTCTGTTGCTGAGGCTAGAGTGCAGTGGTGTGATCCCAGCTCACTGCAACCTCCAACTTTTGGGTACTAGCATCTCTGATCAACATAAAGTTATTAAATTTTCCATGGCAGAAAAAATGCTGTCAGGTAATAAAACTTTCTCCAGTTGTATGCCTTGGTGCTTAAATGAGGCCTATGTATTTGATTACCCCATCAGCATCCACTGCAATTTATCTAAATGTTATTTTTAGCACAGTTTGCATTTTACAGATGACCATATGTTTTTTTCCCCTCTTGGTATCAGCTCAGCCTTTTAAATAAGAATTCTTTGGCATATTCATAGGCCCTAATAAATCAAATCCATATGTCTTTAAACCACAGATACAAATATTCCATTTGCCGTTAAATTTGTTGATATGGTCGATCTTCTAATATTTTTCTATTTTCGTGTCAGTAGAACTTTCCAATTTGCCTTTTGAGATTCCACACCGATGGAAAGTTAATACTGAAAGTAGAAACGGTGGAGCCTAGAGGATGGTGGGAATCAAGAGAGGCAGGAGTGGGCTAGAGGAATTCAACATAGAAAAGGGAAGGAAAGGAGCATCTGAAGTCAGAGCACCCTGGTCTATGACAATCTTAGCAGAGGGGAAAGTAAAGAAGCGAAGGCACCAGTGAATATGAGAGGAGCCCCAAATGAGAAGGCAGCGATGGGCAGGTTCAGAGGAGCTACTGGGAAAAGTGAGTGATGGTGAAACAGTCGGCAACAATGAAGGCCAACTCCAGAATGAAAACTCATTAACAGAAGAAGGATAAAAACACAGATTTTAAAGAAAAGGCTATCCACCTCTCCAGCCCCAAACTCCACCCCAGCTTTCAGCAGTGCTCTGTGATGTAGCAACAGCTTTCACGGCGAGAAAAACTTTATTAGGCAGAGGGGAATTTAGTCAGGAATAAAATTGTTTACTGACCAGATAAGTGCTGAGTTCCAACAGCTATTGAAACTCCTTTAATGAAAAGATTGTTTCCAGATTTTGGCAGAAAATAGTTGGCAAAGACAGTAACAGTTCTTTGGGCTTGGCATGAAGCTCTGTCTATTATATCTTGCCAGGCCAATTCCGCACTTATAAAGAGAGGCAAGAAACTCCTGCTTGCCCAGGAGAGGGTGTTGATATTGGAAACAGAGAGGGAATAATATGAGCGTTGAGATCGAAGGACTCATTTTTATTTGTTATTTCATTTACTCATGGAATGAATACTCACCGAACATCCAATAAATGCCAAGTAGGATTATAAATGATAAGAACATAATATCAATAAGAATAAAGAGTTTATTAATATTTAAGGACTTGTAGTGGGTTATTCCAGGAGTTGGCAGACTATGACCTGTGGACCAAATCTCCCCACTGCCTGTTTTTGCAGGTTGTTGGCCCACTCATTTCCACACTGTCTATGCCTCCTTTTGTGTTACAAGGGCAGAGGTGAATCGTTGGATGGGGACTGCATGGCCTGGGAAAGTGAATTAATAGTTATTATTTCATCTTTTACAAAAATAGTTTGCTGACCACTGGATAAATACAATGGTTATCATGGAAGTACACTGATGTTTAATAAACTATCAGAGGAGAAGCCAGGGATATTAGTGAAAGCTTCAAAGAAGAGCTGATGTGTGACAGTTCATTTCAGTTTTGAAAGACATAAGGGAGTTTCTGGGCATGAAAAAATGAGAGTGTGCTGCTTTGGGAACTGTAGGGACAAAGATAGCAGTGTGAAATAACATGTGAATTTTAGGAATCTGCTTGTTGTTTGTTCTGGCTAGAGCATAGATTTGGGTGACTAAGAAGGAGAACTGAATGCCAGAAGAGCCAGAAGAACCCAGATCAGATGTGGAAGGGTCTCGTACTGAGAACTTCATATGCACACAGTCAGCATGGCAAGTCACCCCAAATTAATTCCACCTCTCAAGGGAGGAATAAGAAATTAGATGAAGCACATGACAGAAAGGGAAACATATTATAGAGAAGTTCAAAATATGATGGTGATTTTGATTGGAGGATCAGAAAATTAATTTCTGGTAATGTGAATAATGTATAATTAGTGGCTTTAATTTAGGGAAAGGGGTACACCAGGCAACAAAAACAGCATGAGAAGAGATAGGCAAAAGGGAATGCTAAGAGCGTTGAGTTTGTCTTAGCACAGTTTCTCTAGAAAACAGAATAGGAAGACAAAGGTCTGTGCTGATGCTTTACTGGGTGGTGCCTTCTCAGGGAAGTGAAAGGGAAGAGAAAAAGGGTGCAAGGTGGAGGTGCTACAGGGTGTGCCAACAACAGGGGGGGGGGCATGGCTCAAGCTGGCCACAGCTGTATCACAAGGACAGCTGATTGCTGCAACTTTGCGGGCATCATCCTACAGGTCCTATGGATTTCTGTAGGGAGAAGGGAAGAAGGGAGAAGAATCTATCCACTATCTTTCTCTTTTGTTCCTCTGACCAATTCATCCCTTTGGTCTTAAATCCTCTGCACCTCTGGACAGTTGCTAGGATCCTGGGCACCTCCACGCTCTCAGTCTGGATGGAGAGCACACGTGCTTTTCTCCTTTCCATTCACTGTCATGGGCAGAGGTCCTCAGTCTTCAGGAGCAACAACACTGACCTGAGTCCATGACTTTGGGGACAGTTAACACCTTTGTGAGGACCGTCCCAGCCAGAAAATGAGAGGTCAGGCTTGTGGTGGTATATATGAGCCCAATATTGGCACACTAAATTGCTTGCCTGGAATATAGAATAGGGACCTAATAGGAGGGAAGGTAGGAGAAGTTGGAATGTCTCATGGGGCATGTGGCTGTAGAATGGGGACCATATACATCCAAAGTTTTTCTAGAAGGAGATGACATGATCGAAGGTATGTTTATTTTTTGGGCAATTCTAACATGGAAGTGGTATAGAAAGTGGATTTAGAGAGTATAAAATTTGTGAGTTAAAGACTCTTTGTAGGTTAAAAAGAGCTGTGGTCAAAAGGATCAGCTCCTCAATTCTATACCTTCAGAATGGGCCTGTGAATGTCTTACAGAGGCCCATCCCCAGCCTTCCACATGGCTCATTTTCCTTTGTGAAGGAGGCTGAATAATTATCTATGTCTTGTTTCAGAAGACAAAAGGAGTCTTATAAGCAGCATGTGGATTTTGCATGCTTACGCATTGATGTGTTTTTACTTTTAGGACCACAGACATTAGCTCTTCACTGTTTATACTGTACCTGTATAGATAAATATAACCAGTTCTTATTTCTTGATGTAGAGCTGGAGAAGGCATGGCTCAAACACCCAGAGCCTGCACCCATGAGGGGAAAATGAATGACACAGGTGAGTGAGAAAGAGGAGGGCTTCCTTCCACTGAGAGTAAATGGGCTCCATCCTTTCTTCTTTTGCCATAGCCTCATCTCTGTCTGAGGTGCCCAAAGAAAATATGGGTTGGTTCATGAATAACAGTCAGGGTACACTAGAAACCAAGTCCTGTCATAGGCACTGAGATCTGGGGGCAGAGAACTACTTACAATGGGGTAGAAAATTCTTCAAGGTCACAACCACTGGCTTTGGCCAATGATGTATGGGGTCAGGTCCTTTTTTTGTTGAGGCCAATACTGCTCCTTTAGAAAGGAAGATGGTAAAATACAGTAGTCTAAACCGTAGACTCTGGAACCAGAATGCTTGGGTTCAAATCATGGTCTTACCTTTACTAGCTACCCTTGCTAGCTAGCATTATCTTGGTTTCTTTATTTTCAAGTGAGAACTCTGATAGTTGTCTCCTAATAGAGTTGCCAAGAGGGTGAAATGTAATACTATATGAAAGTGTTTGGCATAATTATTGTCACTGCTTGTTAATATTACTACATGATAGTAATTTCTTCCTTATAATTCTGAAATGCCCCAAATCACTGAGAACTCCAAGTTGTTTTGCTACTCATCTGTGGTTAGAGTCTTTATGAATTGTACATGGTATGAATGTTATTTTCTCTCAAATTACAAGAATGTTATATGTTTCATTGTAGAAATGTGGATGTATTTAATGATAGAATTTTATTCTTGGCCATGATGGGATTATTTTTATGTCATTTGGTTCACGTACCATGTTCCTAGTCTAAAAGCTTAAAATTTCCAAATTTTGAAATACAATTGCCCAAGAACTTCAGATAAGGGGGTTGTGATCCTGCTTTAGTTAGATGTGAGAAATGACAACCTGGGGATTACCACTGAGTCCTCCTATCCATCCTACAATAACAACACATGAAAAGTTCTTAGGAAACTTTGAATTGCTTTTAAAACATAACCCAGTATGTGAACTTTTTCCTAGTCTGGGCGTGGTGGCTCACGCCTATAATCTTAGCACTTTGGGAAGCAGAGGTAAGTGGATTGCTTGAGCTCTGAAGTTCAAGACAAGCCTGAGAGCAAGAGTGAGACCCCTTCTCGAGGAAATAGCTGGGCATTGTGGCAGGCACCTCTAGTCCCAGTTACTTAGGAGGCTGAAACAAGAGGATCACTTGAGCCCAAGAGTATGAGGTTGCTATGAGCTATGGTGCCACGGCACTCTACCAAGGGGGCGAAAGTAATTCTCTGCCTTAAAAAAAAAAAAAGGAAAAGAAAAGAAAAAGTATGTTCCTATACATTTATAACTAAAAATAAAATTCTAGGAATCTTCCCATTATTTTCTCTAAGTCTCAGCCCACTGATATAACAATTAGTGGGAATATTTGGGAATGCCTCCTTTTACATCATGGAATATTTTAAAGAATGTTTTATCAAGATAAACTATGTGAGGAAAACAGTTTGGACTCAAATGTGGAAGACTGGTAATTCAGTGATGAACTGGTAAAGAAGAAACTACACTGCGTTTGAGAAAACCTCATTCAGAGTTCACCCACAAAAGTTGTTTGGTTTCTATCCCAATGGTGTATAAATTAGTGTAAATTTTAATGATGTTTCTTTAAGTCTACATATTTAGAGCTGAGGCTTTCTTTGTAATAGACCCTTAAAAACATATCGCTTTAGTTGCATAACTTCCTATTCCTCTCAAGAAAGAGACAAAGGAGTCATCCAAAATGCCGCTGAGCAGAATCAAGTCTCTGAGAACTTGGAGGTCTACTTCTGGATTCCCGAACTTTACTTCTTTATCTACCTCAAAGCTCGATGAAAGCCTACAGATTTTGCTTTTGTCCATATAAACTGCAGTTACCATACTGGGTGCCAAATGTGTGCATCTCCAGGCCTTGTCAAATTAGGAATGAAAGGATTTTCACGCCGGAATACTTACTTGTATGTCAGCCTAACTTCCCTTCCCTGCCCCAAGGCTTCTAGTTTCTGGAATAAAATACCTAATTGCTACTTGTTGTAACTTTCCTTTTGTAAAAATCTCACAGCTTTAAAAATCTGTCTGAATTTATTTTGAAAAGAAGTGGAATACCTTTGATTATTTTCTAAAACTTTACCTTTGGCCAAATTCTCCCATAATCTTAGAGTTATTCTTTGATCATACATCAGCCATGGCTCAAAGGTGTTTAACATTGATGTTTCCAGGACAAGAGATCCCTTAGGGCTAGACAGAAAAAAAAAAAAATAAGGGGATATTATCAGAGGAGAGATTTAAAATCAAAATAGGACATTATTAGAAATGTAATTATCCTTCTTTAAAATAGTCTATGGTATTGTTTGGGGGGGGACATTAAAAAAGAGAATTTGGCACATCTATACAATGTGAAAGTTACTGATGGCATATGTTGGAGTCACAGGCATTCTAAAAGAGCAAAGTGATATATTTCGTGCCTAAATTTTGGGTGAAGCAGATGGAGATTAACATAGCTGGAATTACTGGCAATTGAGGGTTGGGCAAAAGATAACAATGGGCTTCCTAACATTTAATCTCCTTAACACAGACTTCTTCACTCCATGTCAGGTAGCCCTGGCCAACCTCAGGCCTCTCACACAAAAAGACAGGGTGAAACTGTGGTGCTCATCACATGACCAAGAGCAGAGTGTATTTTCCTAAAATCAAGTAAATCCAAAGAAGAAAAGGAGAAGGGAAGGGGAGGGGTCCTATATACCCAGTTTTGGTTCCTAAATTTACTAATCAAATAATTTCCTCCTCCTTCCATGGGGTAAAATTAGTTCAGGTATAGAAGAAGCTAAGAATGTGCTTTCATGGAAATATGAAAGGTAAGGGAGGTCCCTAATAATAATAACAGAATGATAAACTAATAGAGAAGGTATGGCTAACATGACTATTCACAGTCCTGCCTCCACTCTTCTTATCCAAGGGTTCATGGAGTTGTCTCACAGTGAAGGATTTATTTTCCAGAGGAAAAAAAATTTGAGGGCAGTTTTCTAAAAAAAAAAAAAAAAAAAAGACTAATTGTCAGGCAATATTAAATGTAGGTGCACAGGGTAAAGTCTTGTAGAGACTAAATATGTCACTTGTGACACGCTTTAGGATATTTAGACCTCAGATTTCAGCAGTGGAATCCTAGTTTGCAATCTATCCATGAGATCCTAAACTTCATCAGGAAACCATGGTAGAACCAGAGAAACATAGCAAAATTTGGCTCAGGGGCTCAGAGGAGAAACTTTCCACAGGGCCATGCATATAGACACACAACTAACTATGAGAGACACACAACTGTCCACACCAGTGATTATCAACTGCTGTGCTGTGAACGTTTTCAAAGATCATTGATTTAAGAAGTTCAAAGAATAGTAAATGTACTCTTTACTTTACTCTTTTTTTCTTTTTGATCAACACAGTTTAAGTACGCCATAGAACTTTAACTATAGCATTGAGTGTGCTGTGAGATAAAAAAAGGTTGAAGATCACTGGTCGAAACTACCAGATTACATTTTATTTTGTCTGTCTGGCTGGGCAGTAATTAATGAAAGATGATGCCAAAGATTCTGATTTCTTCTCTTTATCCAAAAAAAATTATTTTTCCTTTTTGTGCACCAAAACCATGTCAATAAAAGTGCAAAGCAGAGCACCTAGACCAATGGAAGATGGACGTGCCCGTGTTTTCTAGGTAATACAGCATTTTCACCTGGCCGAATTATCTCTGGAATAATCCACATGTTTAATTATGAGACTTTTACCATGGAAGGCAATTCTCTCCGTACCATAGAGACCTATCCTCCAAGGATTGTGTGACAGTTTTCTTTCAACAATAGTTTTTTTTTGGTGGTACTATATAGAGTAAAAGAGAGAGAGGATACATAGAGAAGTAGTAAATTTAGTAGATTTAAAGCTAATGTGTCAAGGTTAACGAAAATCATAAGCAGTATGTCTGAATCAATAAGAGGTCCTAAAAAATAAGATGGTCGGAGAAGAAACTATTCTTCCTCAAGATAGTTTTATTACTCTGGCTGTGTGTGCATAGGAAAAAACACATAAAGACAGGGGTGGTCACTATAAGGGCACAGCTATACAACTCGACATCACTGTTTTTTATTCTGTTTGATCCAGAAAATGTATTTTCTGGACAGTAACTCCCTATTTGGTTGCATAAATAAAACTTCTATTCTCTTAATTAGGTGACAGTTATTCTGATGTAGTAGTACCGTAAGTACATTAAAGCCTCTTAGTAGGTCACTGTCCAAATCGTGACTGACACGAATGCCATAATCTTCTTCAGCTTCCCACTTACATTCCCTAGGGGACAGTGAGATAATGGACGTGTTTAGTCCAGGACCTGACATGTAGTGTCCCCTCCTTAAATCAGACAAGCTAGGCCCCACTTGTGAATGCATGGTCATCTCAGATCTGGAGACTGTCCTGATGAGGACAAGAAGCGTGTTGGCAGCCTCGCCCTCGCTCCTTCCATCCACTGGTCCTTGGGACTAAGTCTTGTGTCTCAGACCCCAAACCCAGGGTCTAAACTGTGACTGATGTGAAGCTGCATGTCTTCCGGCTGCCTTAATACCAACATGGCTTGGGACATCCTCCTGAACCAGGAATGAGCTCTCAGCATCTGTGGGACCCTAGCTTTGATTTTTTTCTCTTTCACTTACATGTGGACCTAGCCAAGGGTAAGTGCCTCTTTATTTTTATTTTCTCCTTCTCAGCTTCTGCTTCGTTTCCGTAATCAGTCCTCCAATTCAGTGTAGGGCAGTGTTCTGAATTTTACCCAGCATCTTGCCTGGCTCTTGCAAGCTGAATCCTGCTTTTGTATATTTCTACCTAATTTGAGAAATCCATATGTATGAACTTAGAGCTAATTGCTGTTTGCCTTTCCCAGGTTGTCATGCACCACTGGCACCTTCATTTCTGGGTGCCACCGGCTAGATGAACATTGGCAGTTGCCTGAATCATTTCATTTCTTGGTACGCCCTGGAGTTTCTGTATCTGAGATGCCCCATTCACATCCTCCTATGTCCTGGTGACTGAAATAGAGTTTCTCATCTCCCTACAAAAGGTGACATAGTGGCCCGACTTGCATGTCACCTTGCCTTGTTTGTGACAACACTGATTTTCCAAACTAGGCTGCAAACTGAATGATCTCCAGCTACAATGAATGGGGTTAGAAAGGAAGGAAGGAAGGAAGGAAGGAAGGAAGGAAGGGAGAGTCCTAAGGCTCATCACTGAAAGATGTGGATAAATTGAATCCTGGTCTCTCGAACCCAAACAAGCTGAGGAAGTGATTTGTTTCTTTTGTTTTTGGCTTTCTAGAACTACAATCCCTTCAATAGTTTGTTCATTAGATTTATTTTCCTTATTTTTTCTGAACTCAGAATTTCTGTGTGAGATGGAATAAGAAAACTGCGAACCCCTTCAGGCCACAAATCAGAAATTGTTTCAATTACTTTTTTTTTCCCTTTGTTTTGTTTTCTTTTTTGACAAAGCCCAGGATATAGGTCCTGATGAAGCCACATCAGCTCTTTTTCTGTTTTCCTTACAGAACAAACTGCCAGCAGGATTCCTGTTTATGAGGATACGAATTGCTTGTACAAATTTCCCAAAAGGATTTTGACAGGAAGCTTCTCTCTGCTAAGGCAAAGGACTCCTGGTATCGCTGATTTTGGGCATGCAGCCAGAAGAAGCCTGAGATCCCTTATGCCCACCCAGACATCCTTCCCCTTATCTGTACAGTCTGATTTGCTTGAGGAATGCAGTTCATTTCTGTAATTATCTCAGAAGGGAGAAGTCTAAGGCTGAGTAATTATGGTGTTCATGCATGTTGAGGATTTTCTCGAGTTTGGTTGTCAGCAGGGAACCCAGAGAAGGGTTGAATGGTGAATCAAAGTGTTGAGACCACAAGCAGGGTGGGGTGCAGGAGGCCCCATAATGACCTGGCAAAGCCCAGTTCCACACTGATTGGTGCAGCTGTGAGAGCCTAGAAGACTGACAGCGGCACAGCAGCAGCAGCAGCAGCAGCAGCAGCCGTCCTCCGGAGGCTAACCACTCAGAACAGAAGTATGGATGAGGAGGCTTTTAAGGCAGCATCATGGTTAAAACCATGACAGTCAGACTAAAGACATCTTTATCTGTGGGCATACAATGTGCATGAACAGTCCTAACTATGCCATTATAGTGTTATTTTATTAAGTATTTAATATACTACATGTTGCATATGCATTGCATCAGCAGTATTTTTTAAGTGTCTCTAATTGCCACACATTCTTCTAGGCCTTAGAGATCCAGCAGGGAATAGATGAAACAGACAAGAAGAAAACAAAGTCTCTGCCTTTAGGGATCAAGTAACACTCATAATTTATCCTAAGGTACTCCAAAGTCTGAGTTCTTTCTGATAAGCCTTAATACCTCTTCCTAGCTGAAAAAATATATTTGGCTACACATGAAAGCAATATTAACAGTGGCCCCATTTTCAATTATGAAGAGTAGAGACATTTGAGTATCAGTCATTGGTTTAAAGCATTCACCTCCTCCTTGAGGACAATATCACAAAGTATCATCCCCACGCTGGTGGCTCAGCTGAGCCTTTACTAGGTCTTCCCATCATGCTATTAGTCTGGTCGCTTCTGAGTGACGTGGCATATGGCAAGATCTCATGGTCAGCGGTCCATTGTTGTAACTTCTATGCTATGAGATGTATCCCCTTAATGGACAATGTTGAGTGGAATCCCATGCCTGTAAATCAGGCATGAAGCAAGCTTTTGGTGGCGGCACTGAGGGAGACACTGGAGGAAGGGAAGGCTAAGACATACCTGGAGTAAGTGTCAGGTATTTAAAGATGAACTGATACTCCCTCTAGGATTAAAGAGGTCTAATGTGATCAAATAGTCACGAAGTGATGGCTGATCTCTTTGGAGGTTGATGCCATATCAAGAGACATGATGTTGGTCTTTTGCTGGCAGATTAATCATTCAGCAGTATCAATAAGTAGGGGATCCTTAATCAAAGGGACCCCAAACTTTGGGCCCATGCAGAGCCTTCATCTCTGCCATCAGAGTGACTCAATTCATGGCCCTATTGCACAATTCTAATGGTGGCAGGAGAGCTGCTGGCTGACAGCCTGTGGGTGCATCATCTTGTCCACCTAATTAAGCACCTGGTCTGCAGTGAAAGTCTCTGGTCTCTGGAGATAAAAGTTCACCATGGATTTTGACCAATTTCATTGGGACAGCTGCATGTTTCTTTCCTAATTCTCTTTGTCTCTGGTTTAATCTCACTCTTTTAAAGCCCCTGACCAAGTAGCCTGCCTTTCAGCACTGCTGAATGCTTCTGTATATCCGTACCCCAGGATGCTTCTCCATTTATGCTAAGGGAATGGTCAGGTATGGTGTTCACACCCCTGCCCACACAGAGGATTCACTCTTAAGTGCCATGCCTTAATGGGGCTGTATTGAACTAGCAGAACTCCCATTCACAGCTCAAATGAGCACAGAGGGAGAAGAATAAACCACTCTGTGAAGCGAGTCTCAGTTTTTTCAGAGTTCATCAGTTAGTTGTAACATGACATGAGCAGCAGATGTGAGCTTGGAGATATGTCTCATTAATCTGTTAAGGCACCTCTTTATGTAACTTACTTCTGTCTCTAGATACTTGGGTGTGATCCTGAATAGATCATTTCTATTGTCCAGTGTCTAGGAGATTGCTGCTGCACCCACCCAATATTATGATTTGAAGAGTCTGATAATACCCAACTCATGTTTGAGAGCTTCACTCACCCGGGAACCTGTTGTTAGGTGCTCAGTCTTTGTCAGCATTCCACAGCCTTCTGGGTGGTGTTGCCTTTTATTTTTTTTTATTTTATTTTTCTTATTAATTGATAGCTGTATACATTAATGCAAACATGGGGTACATTGTACTGTTTTCATATACAATTTGAAATACTTTCATCAAG
>CAUYQV010044520.1:0-31708 GCA_963574575.1 Galagoides demidoff | reverse complement strand
TCACAGCTCATAGCAACCTCCAACTCCTGGGCTCAAGCGAGTCTCCTGCCTCCGCCTCCCAAGTAGCTGGGACCACAGGCGCCCGCCACAACGCCCGGCCATTTTTTGGTTGCAGCCATCATTGTTGTTTGGCGGGCGGGGCTGGAGATTTGAACCCGCCACCTTAGATGTAGGTGGCTGGCGCCTTAGCCGATTGAGCCACAGGCGCTGAGCTTTTTTTTTTTTTTTAGTTAGTCTTCTACTTCTTCAAAAGAAGAGCCTCAGTGGGCTGCAAGGCTGGCACATGCACACAATACCTGCGACAGACTGCTGCCTTCAGAGGTGCCCCCTGTTCAGCTCATGGGCAGCTGAGCACTGCCCAGGACAGGAGCCCCTGCGTTGTCAGGCAGAAGGGGGCTGGAAGGTAGAAGCAGAGAGGAGGCAAACTAGAGGCTTTGTTGGAAGGGGCTTTGAGGATTCCCTCCCTGGGCTGGGCTGCTGCTGTGGTTCTTCCACCAGGGGATGGGGACTGGGGAGGCCAGAAGAGGAGGGATGAGAAGGGTGAGAGGTGGTGTTAGAAGCCTCTCCCTGACGCAAGAGAAGTGTTGAAGCCCTACAGCAGCAGCTCAGGGCGGGGCAGCCAGGTCGAGCATCGACCATCGCAGCCACACTTCCTCCTGGGATTGGGGTCAGGATCAAGGCACCCCACAGCCCATGCAGGAGAGTGGGGGCCTCCGCCAGGCGCCTGGGGAGGTGGGAGAGCCTGGGTCCTGAGAGGGCGGGGGACTGAGGAACAAGAAGGCCATCTCCAGCCTTCTGCAATGCCACGCCGCTGTCCTGGTGGCTTTCATTTGCCTACCTCTGTGCCCCCAACACAGCCGGGAACCCCAAACCCCACAGGACCCAAGTTTGCACTCAGAGAGAAGGAGAGGGTTGTGAAGTGAAGCCGACTAGGAAAACAAAGGAGGCTTTGCCAGAGAGGGAGGCACCTTCAGCTCAGAGCTTGGGGCATGGGGAAGAGACTCACTGGGTCCCAGAATGGACCCACCCATAGGGGCTCCCTGGGCCTAAGAATGCAGCCCAGCTGCCAGGCGCAGGCTTGTGGAGTGGGGAACGGGGCTGTCAGTCTGTGGCCTTAGTTGGGTGGGGCCTCCCCCACCTCCCTTCTCCTCAGGACGTGCGGAGCGCCAGCCCGGCCCTGTGCCCCAGCAGGCACTGCCAGGCGGGGCTTGCAGCCATGGCCGCCGCGGCAGCCTGGGGCTGTGGGCGGGCTCCTTTCTGCCCGCCCTCACTCCTGGGAGCCCAGAGGGACCCCTCGCTCCCCGGCTCTAGGCAGAGCCACGCTGATCCCCTGCTGGAGCGAGGCGATCACCCAAAGCGGGTTGTCGGGCTCCCCGGACGTCTGTGATGGGAACTTGGGAGAGCCCCGGTTGCACGTCCCGGCTTCTCGTCGCAGGTTCGAGCTGTTGCACAACCTCCCCCAATTACACTTCTTATGCTGTGTGGCAACCGGGCGAGAATTCCAGGTCCTTGTATGTACTCGTACCAATCCGCCTTCCTGCTGTTGGGCCGCGGGGCCGGGCATGTCTCCATGGGCCCGGGGAAATGGGGGTGTGTCCGCGTCCAAGAGGGCGGGGCGGCCTCCACCGCGGGGGCAGCAGCTCGGCCCCGCCCGAACCGTCTGTGCGCCCCAAACCGCAGCTTCCGCGGGAGCCGGGGATCGGGGCCAGGACACAGAGGAGGAAGCTCTGGTGACATTCTAGACACTGGCTTCCAGCAGCAGGCTTGGCCCAGAGCAGCTGAGCCTGGCCGGGACACACCCCGTGCCCGGTGCAGCAGGGATGCCCAGCCCCTGCTCTCCTGGGGGCAGGGCGGGCATCCTACCCCGCCCAGCGTGGTGGAGGCGTCCCTGCCCCTCCCAGGCTCCGCCCTGCTCTTTTAGACTTTGGCCTGGTTTGTGATTTCTGTGTAGGGAGGATCTTAGGCGTCAGGCCCCGATCATCTGTCTAGCTGCCATTCCCGGGTCAAGAAAGAGCATTGTCCGGCTTGGCCTGGAGGCCAAGGGCTGGCTGTCGGGACTGGCTGTTCTGTGTTATGGAAATAAAAGACAAAAATCCAAACGGGGCTGACCTCCAACCTCTGTCCTTTGTGTCTCCTAGGAGCGTGCCTGCCTCTTTCTCTAGGTCTTTCATTAGAATTTCAGAGACGCTTCCTTTGCTATAGAGACCCTGCGGGGTTGTTGGTGCTTCGTGCAAATCGATGAATTTGCAATAATCCATGTTTGGTGTTATGACCAATTTGAAAACGGTACTATGGTTTCTCTTCTGGATAGTTTTACAGGGCCTCAAGTAAACACCGGAAAGTAAACAATTCTTGTGGATAAATAAATGCCCTCTCAGCCTCACAGGCTGACCTCGGCTTCCATGTACCTGCAGTGGCTGGAGCATAACGCAGGGAAGATAAGGATCTTTGCAGTGAAGCTGCAACCCTTTGATAACCAACGTCCAAAGCCTCAACCAGCACATGGGCCCAATCTTCCAAATCATGGTTGTGTGACTCACCCTAAAATAGCATAAATCCTATCATCCTGCACATCCTTCCATGGGGGTGGGAGTGGTGGGAATAGAAACACAGGAGATCTCCTTCCCTGTGGATAACCAGCTACCAACAGGTAGCCAGGACTGTATGTACAACCCCAGGAGTGGCCCTGTCCCCAGGAGCAAGCCCCCCACTCTGCCTGCAGCTCTGAGGCAGGTGCCCTGTTTGTCTAGCTTTGGGCTCTTGGGAAGAGAGCTGCCATCCGAGGTTGCCAGACTCCATCCAGGGGTTAGCCTGGGATGTGGGAGAGGATGGGCTTCCCTGGGGCTGGGGTCTCCCTTCCCCTGAAAGCTCATAGACAAATGCCCTTGTTCTTACAGAGATGTGAGGGGGGCTGCCTGTGAGGTTCAGGAGAACAGGGTCAATTCCTTCTTTCCAGACTCGCAACCCTCACTGCGGGAGGGTTGCCTTAGAAAACTCCAGTGCTTCTAAGAACTCCAGTGCTGGCCTTGCTCCTGGCAGTAAACTGCCCTTAGTTGAGCACCAAATCTTTTCCTTTCTCTTGGTCCAGGAGGGGTTACCTTACCTCATAGAAGGCTGCCCAGAATGTAGTGCCCAGGATGAGCTCTTAATGGAAAAGGATTCTGGAGGAAATGTTTCTCAGACTCTCTACCCTAATGGGGGAATTTATCTAAATACACTTGTAACAGGATATAGTTTCCTCCAAGCAGGTGCCCTTGGCCGTCTTCCTGAGAACTGAGGTGGGAGGTATTAGGAAATAAAGCAGGGACACTGTCTTGGGCTTTATGTTGGACATTAGAGCTTTGCAGGTTTCCATGGATACTGACAACAAACCTCGTTTGGTCTAATGAGAAATCTCTCACTAAAAACGGTAGGATTTGCTTTTGACAAATATATGTTAAAATCATCCCTTTATTCCAGTGATTTTCAATTGGTGTGCTGTGGGACGTGGTGTGCCGTGAGAGGATCTTAGGTGTGCTATAAACATTTTTAAAGTAGGCGGTGTCTGTGGCTCCATGAGTAGGGTGCCAGCCCCATATACCAAGGGTGGCAGGTTCAAACCCAGCCCCGGCCAAACTGCAACAAAAAGCTGGGCATTGTGGTGGGTGCCTGTAGTCCCAGCTACTCCGGAGGCTGAGGCAAGAGAATCACCTAAGCCCAGGAGCTGGAGGTTGCTGTGAGCTGTGACACCACAGCACTCTACCAAGGGCAATAAAGTGAGAGTCTGTCTAAAAAAAAATTAAAAAAATTTTTTTAAAGATCATTAATTATTTTCAAAAGAAGTTTGAAAGCCCAGTAAGTATCTTCTTATTTTTTACTTTTTTTCATCAACATAATTTAAGTGTGCCGCGGGAGTCTAACTATAGGTTTAAGTATGCTATGAGACACAAAAGGTTAAAAAACACTGCTCTATTCTTACATTGTAAAGACATCCACTTGTAGATAATTTAAAAACCTGTGGCAGTTAAGTGTGGGCTTTTACCCTACAGCAGTTCTCAACCTGTGGGTTGTGATCCCTTTGCGGGTCTCCTGCATATCAGATATTTACATTACGATTCATAACAGTAGCAAAATTACAGTTATGAAGTAGCAACGAAAATAATTTTATGGTGAGAGGTCACCACAACATGAGGAACTATATTAAAAGGATGCGGCATTAGGACGGTTGAGAACCACTGCTATGAAGTGACCCAGTCTCTTCAGTGGAAATAACTCCAAACTGAAGCCTCCGCTAGATAAAACAGCTTTCAGGGCACCAATCTCCAGGTGAGGGCAAGCCCTCTCTCTACAAGGTGCCACGTCCTTTGGGTGGCTTGGGGTGAGCAGAAAGAGGGCCTCGTCACACACGAGACCAGCATTACCTGACTGCCTCGAGCTTCATGCTAAACACATTTACCCACCTTCCTTAAAACCAGCGAAAGTGATGGCCATTAAGCTGTGATCTCACACGTCCTACAACGTCCCACATCAGGCCAGATGTCAAGCTCAAAGCCTGTAGCTGCCCTCTCTGGCCATCAGTTGTCCCTCTAGCTCTGTCCAGAGCTCCCTATTGTTTTGAACCATGTCTCCTGTCTCCAACCAAAAATCCTTGGCAGCTCTCACTTTTCTATTTTCCAGCTTGTCACCTACTTAGGGAGAAACTCTAATCTTAGTGTCCTCTGGGGCCAAGGCAGCTGCTTTCCTGGGGGATGGAGCCTTCTTTGCAGGTAGTGTTCTCCAGAGTGCAATGCAGCCTCCTGGCTAGTTAAGAGGGGTA
Organism: Galagoides demidoff; assembly: GCA_963574575.1. Lineage (NCBI taxonomy): Eukaryota > Metazoa > Chordata > Mammalia > Primates > Galagidae > Galagoides > Galagoides demidoff. The sequence continues at coordinate 26,913 of CAUYQV010044520.1, read as the reverse complement.
AGTTCTGCTGGGCTCAGCCAACTCAGTCTTCTCTTGGTCAGGGGCTTGGTGGGGACTGTTTCCCCATTTCTCACATCTGTCCTTTCCCTGGACCCTTTCAAATGTCATAGTGGTACGGTTCCCACATACACACGTGCAAAGCCAACAAAGGGCAAAAAGCCCACCACAGCCTGAATGCTGGAGTTGGGGTACAGGAGGAGGGTTGGGAGAGGCTAAGGAAGTCTGGGCCTGCACCCTACTCATTCCCAGGTCTGTGCACCTGCTGCCTGGGGACCCTGAAGCTGCTGGGGGCCCTCAGATCAGGAAGCTTCGGGACTTGAGATATTCAAGGTCCTCAGTAACCAAGTCCCAAGTGTGAAGAGCAGTGACTCCAGAATCCCCCGTGCCAGAGTGCCTTCCCGGGGCTGCCTCAGTGGATTATAAACAAGGCACTAGAGCTGTGTGTAATTTATAAAATATCCTTTATTTATTCTAAGGAACACAGTCAAGTAGTAGTTTAAAAAAAAAAACAAACCAAAACCAACACACTTTTTGAAAGGTTATTATTAGTGTTGTGACCTGTCTTTGAGCCCCATGTGAGAGGGATGGTGGCTTTGTGAATTCTCTGCAGTCACTGGCAGGGGGTTGGTGGCAAATAGGGAAGCTTTGGCACAGCTCTGCCCACTTGCTTATAAACAAGAATAGTTTTGAGGATTATAAAGAGCAGAAATAACACTTATACTGCTGGTATTTGACAAAAGAATCCTTATAAATATATTCATTCCGGGAAGTGTAGAAATCCTTCAAAGGAAGGGATCATTTGCATTTCCTGTTTATGGAGACTAGGTCTATTAGAGTTACAGCATTACAGACAGCACCGTGGCTCATGCCTGTAATCCTGGCACTTTGGGAGGCTGAAGTGGGTGGGTTACATGAGTTCAGGAGTTCGAGACCAGCCTGAGCAAGACCCCTTCTCTAAAAATAGCTGGGCATTGTGGCGGGCACCGGTGGTCCCAGCTACTTGGGAGGCTGAGGCAAGAGAATTGCTTGAGCCAAGTTTGAGGTTGCTGTGAGCTATGATGCCATAGCACTCTACCCAGGGTGACAGAATGAGACTCTGTCCCCCACCCCCCACCAAAAAAAGAAAAAAAGAATTATTGTGTTACTATGGCAGCATACTATTTTCCTACAAATTCAGAAATCCAAGTTGATATAAAATCATACATCCTGATTTTACTTAACTAGTAAAGAAATAAATAGGGTAACATTTAATCAGGTAGGTACTCTTTTTTTCCTCCCTTTTTTTAGAATGGTGATTTATTTCATCAAAAATACAGTTTGCTTGAGAATGTTAGAGCATCTCCACCAATCCAGTAAATAACAATGCTGACTGTGATACCGGAAAAATTCATATGCACAGGCAGCACAGAGCTGTTTGCACAAGACTTCCTTTTTAATAAACACAATACTTTCTCCTCCTCTCAGATGTGAGCCGTGGATGCCAAAATTCGAATGTGCCAACTGCAGGCGCTTTGCTAAGCAGGAGAAGCCCAGCAAGTTTGTCTAGCAAATTAGAGTGTGTGGTGGGAAGGCGTCTGCTCTGCAGCCTCAGACAGGAGGCAGCTGGTCTGTGCGCCTGTCCTCTGAGGCAGGCTGAGGCTGGTGGCCCTTAGGGAGCAGGTAAAAAGGTCCTCAGGGGTTAGGACATAAGGGCTTTGAGGGAAAACACAAAAAGGCTCATTAAAATTGGAGGCGTGGTGGCTCATACCTGTAATCCTAGCACTCTGAGAGGCCAAGGCTTGAGCTCAGGGGTTCCAGCTCAAGAGTGTAACCCCGATCTCTGCTAAAAATAGAGAAACTAGCCAAGTGTTGTGGCGGGTGCCTGTAGTCCCAGCTACTCAGGAGGCTGAGGCAAGAGGATTGCTTGAGTTCAAGAGTTTCAGGTTGCTTTGAGCTGTGACGCTATGGCACTCTACCCAGGATGACAGCTTGAGGCTCTGTCTCAAAAAAAACAAAAACAAAAAATAAAATAAAATAAAATTGGAGGTCAATATGAATTCACTAAAACTTCCTCCATGGAAAAGGACACATTGAGATCCTATTCTGAGTTTTGGTGATCTGTGGTTCTCATTCCGGGTGCACGTCTCTGTCCCCTTGGCTGGGTGAGCCATGTCCCGCCATACTGCTACACAGGGCTCTAATGAGGACGTCACCCCCAACCAAAAGACAGTGAGAGAGAGAAAATCCCAAACATTTTAAGACTGAGTTTGAAACCCCCCGGACATTTTCTGTCCACCGTCCCCTGCTTCACATCTGGTTTGGGGGCTGTGAATCAGAATTCAGAATCTGTGCTGCCCAGAGGGGACAGACGCAGCGAGGAAAATCCCAAATGCAATAAATAACACCAATCTCAGGACCTGGCCTGGCCCCTGCCCCTCCCCCAACTACCAGTGCTGGTTATTCCTTGATTTGAACTGAAAGAACTGGGGGAGGAATTCCACCCCCAAAATTCAAGTGTGGGAAACCGGCTACTGCTTCTGCACAGGACGGAGCCTCAGTCTTTTGCTTTATAGCATTGTTTATGGCATGAACTGGGAGTGGAATGTGTCCACACAAACACACGACAATTATACATCAGCATCTTTACAATATTAAAGGAGTCATATACAAGTCTACAGGCATTGTACACGGGGTGGAGAAGGCTGGGGGCCCACCCCCCAGCTCACCAGGGGTTCTCCACTCGGGAAGGGCCAGCACATGGGGAAGTGTGACAAGGCCAGGGAGGGTCTGTCTTTGGGCCTGTCATCTGGGGAGGAAGCAGGTCTGTGAGGACCCCTCAGGCAGTCCTCACTGGGATTCAGGGTCACGAGGGCCAGGTATGCCTGTGCCTGGGTCTTACTGGCAGGCTAGTGAGAGAGGTGTAATTAAAATTCAGTGAGCAGATTAGCATGAGGAAGCTGGAGCTGGGAATAGCTCCCTGAGCTGGGGATGCTGCTGACAGATGGGCCCCTTCCTGGTGGGGCCCATTCCTGAGGTAAGGTGTGGCCCCGTGGCTGGTCCTACAGGGAAGAATGCTTCTCTAGGAGCCCAGGTGTGAGGACAGGCAGACAGGACCGGAAGCCCCCGGGCATGAGTAAGTCAGGTGACCGGCCAAGAGCAGCCTGAGCCCCAGACAGCAGCAACGGAGGATCTCAGATGGTCACAAAGCCTCCCAGCTCCCTAAGTGCTCCTGCTGGCACCCTTGCTCCCGGGGGCCCTATTCTGGTACCTACAGCAATCACCCCTGCATCTGTCCCGAGAGCCCCAGCTCTGTGTGTGCCTGGACAAGAGCGCCACGCAGCCCGTCCACCGCGTGGGCGTGCCGCACATCTGACTGAGAACTGAGCACCAGATAAAGAAGCACTGGTCTTTGTTGGCCTCCCTGACCTATGCAGTTAATGCTTCCATTTTAAATACTATAGAAAAATAAGCCATCTCTGATGTAGGAGACCCACCAGAACCTGCCATGCGTGGAGAAGGATGAACAGCTTCACCCGAGTAGCTGCGGACACCTCTGCTGACCCTACCTCAGCAGGCCCCTGCAGCCTTGGAGGGGGCAGGACCAGGCTGTGGGGCTGGAAGAGCTGGCAACGGAGTTCCCACCGCAGCATCTTTGGGTCACGTCAACGGTCCTTTGCTGGGCACACCTCCAGCATCCCACATTCTGTTGGCACGATGCCAGGGCCCTGGTGCTCCCCGGGCCACTCTGGACCCTCCAGCCCCACCCACGGTCTCCTGCCCACTGCTGAGCACGCACAGGCACAACTCCCCAGCGCTGTTCCAGGTCCCTGGGGTGTCCCAGGTGGGCGCTGAGGCAGGGCCTAGTCCAGGGGCTCCTGCTTTATCCGGACAGTAGTGGGAGTGGGCTGCGGCCGCCGCTCCTCCCGGCAGAGCACGTACTCGCTGAACTGGGAGGAGTCCACGCCCCCCCCACAGGAGGCAGCCACACTGAAGCCCCTCTGGAATAGCCTCTCCAGGACCTGTTAGGGAAGAAACAGGGTCAGCGATGCCCAGCTGCAATGCTGTACCTGGCTCAGCCTGGCAGGCAGGCAGGTAGGTGCCAGTTGTGTAAGCCTCCTCCTCCTTCCTACTCAGTGACAAACGTCCCCACAGAACCACTTGTCCTGTTCCACTACAGGAGGGCCATGAAATTACCACACCTTCAGGGGCCCACCCCACCTTGGCTAGACCGTGCTGCATGGGGGATGCACAGCTTTGATTCTTGGAGGGAGAAAGCCTTTGGGTCTCTTCTCCAGGGTGTAGCCCGCCCCTTCTCTCCACACACGTGGTTCTTAGGCATTCCCTCCCTGAGTGCTGCCTCAGTAATGGAGAACGCCTGGCCCTCAGTCTCCGGGCATCCTCCTGCTTCCCTGAGCTGTGGGTCCCAGATGGCTTGAGGCCTGGGGCACAGCAGCTCTGGGGAGGAGGAGTTCTCTCAGCGTCCGAGCCTGCAGGCCTCCATGGGCTTGTGCCTCTGCTAGGATGGGGTCTGGTCACTGTGTCTGACATCTGTGTCCTGCAACTAACAAATTCCGTGCAATGTGTGCTTGGAGAAAACTTTTTGCCACAAAGTCCATTCTGGTCTAACCCCAAAATATGAGAGTGGGTGTGGGAAGAGCTGGTGGAAAACAGATCGCACCCCCTGTAGGGTTCCCAGTTCTTAGGCCTATCCAGGAAAGGTCAGTCTAGAACCCTCTGGGCAGCCAGCGGGCACCTGTCTCCCAGGACAACAGGGGGGTGGAGAGGGCCCTAGGCCACCTTTCCTCTAGGCCTGTCTTGCCTCCATTGCTGCCTGGGTTTAATTTGAATCCAAAGTCAGACTCTCTATGTCCAACGAAGCATGCTTAGTTGAAAATACCCTGGGTCATTTTTTACAGAACATCTTTTTTTGGGGGAAAAAAAAAAGTGCAGATCAATTTTTTTAAGTCCATCCCCCAGGCACCATCATTTAATTATGAGTGGGACATAAATTATGCATCGACACATTGTTGCCTTTTTTGTAAGATGGCACGAAGGGCTTTGCCATTCCGGGGACCGGGCCTCCCTCCACCTAGCACAGGGGCCCGGGGCTCCTGGGAGGCAGCGCAGGGCCCTCACCTGCACGGAGTTGAGCCGGCAGTAGCCATTCAGCGGGAAGCGGATGACGTGCGTGGGGTCCTGGTTCCAGCCGGCATTGACCGAGTTGCACATGACGTCCCCGGTCTCGGGGAAGACCTCCTCGATGAGGGCCTTCTCGCCACTGAGCGCAATGCGCTCGCCCAGGTCCGGCGTCACGCGCACCACCAGGCAGTCACACGCGCGGCTGCGGCGCCGCTGCTCCTGTTCCTGCTGCCAGCGCTCCAGCTCCCGCACCATGGGCTGCAGCTGGTAGTACCGCGCCTCCTCGTATAGCAGGCTGAAGTCCTGCAGACAGGCGCGTGCCGGGGTAAGGGGAGGCCAGGCTCCCTCTCCTACCAATTCTGCGTCCTGAGGCGCGTAGTGGGCCTAGATGCTCAGCCCTACTGCGTAGGTGCAGCCAAAAGAGCGTGCTGCAGATGAGCGCTCTAGCCTCAGCCCCAGGGCACAGCAGGAGATGTGCACCATTCCAGACCCCTTGAGCCCTTCACCTGGCCCCCGCACTGGGGCAGAGACAAGCCTATGGAAAGATCTCTTGTACCTATGCCTGGGGACCTGCCCTCTTCTGAGAATCTCACGAGAGGAGAGACAACGTAGGGCGCAAGGGGCAGCTGGCCCCACTCACCCACCCTGGCGGAGCTCACAGCCCAGCTGGGAGGCCAACAAGTTCTTCTCCAGCCAGACCTGCCCCAGGTGGATTTTCAGCTTCATTGTCTACCAGCCCTGAGACCTCTGGATCTCAGTTAATGACCTCTGAGTCTCAGTTTCCTCATCTATAAAATGGATGTAAACACCCAGCTCAGAGAAGGGGTGTGGAGATTAAAGGACAGGAGGCCTGCCAAGGGCCTGGCTGAGCTGCCGTCCAAGCAGGTGGGGAGTGCGGTGAGGTGCTGAGGTATCCCAGGAGCCTGAGCTCAGCCTAACCGTAGGTCAGGCCCTGACGTTGGCCCCACGCTCTAGGCCACAGGTGCACGTGACACAAGCTCACCCACACCCACCTCAGCCCTGAGCGGCTGAGGTCTCATGACTCACGCCATGCTGGGGATCAGCAAGCAAGTCTGGCGGGTCTCCTGGGGGAAGACAAGGAAGCCCTACCTGCTGGCCTGGCCTTTGGAGATGCCCTGGGGGAGGCTCAAGTTGTAACCCCTCCTCTGGGAGGGGAGGGACCCATCCTGAGCCTCTCCCGAGGTTTTATAAATGACACCTGCACACTGAACCCCATTTTTTCTCATTGCGCAGAATATCTCCACCAGATGCCCCACCAGCTCTCCCACACAGAAGTGGGTGCCACCCTTCCACAGCCGGGTCTCCCATTCATGGGTTCAGGACTCCCCGGGGAGCTCCATTATTCTGCCGGCCCACACCCACATGCTGTTACAGTCTCTTCTGAGACTGTCAGTGTGATCTGCTGCCTCACTCTATCTATCTTCCCGGCCTCCATCCCTCCTGGTCCAAAGCCTCCAGCAGACCTCCCTGGGCCTGGGGAAGGTGCCTTATCCCCAGCTGCCCTCCTGCACCTTCTCCACACAATGGCCAGTGTGATCTTCCCAGCTTGCAAATCTCATTGTCCTTCCCCCATGTACCCTTCCACTGCATTCACAGTAAAATGCCAAACGGAGAGCCGCCCACCAAGGTCCTGACTCCCAGCCGCAGTTCCCCTTCCTGCCCTTCCCCTCCCAGGCCCAAGCTTGACACCTTCCCTCTAGTTCTGGAATGTATGGAGCCCTCCATCTCTCCCCAAACTCCTTTCCCACCCAGGTAAACACCAGTTTCTCCCAAACCCACCCAGGCCCTGGTCCCCACTGTTCACTCTCACAGAATTCTCTGCTTCCCTGAAGCATCTGCCACATGGAATTCAAGTTCAACACCTGTCTGACCAGCAGAGACTATTAAGCACCATGGGACAGGCCCTACATCTGCCTTGTACTGCACTGTATTTTCAGCCCACGTTCAGTTGCTGGGCCTCAGTAACTGAGTTAGCTGAAGGACAAAAGAGCCCCAGGGGTCCTGGTCCTCTAGGTAGCTGCAAGAAGGAAGGACAGAAATTTGCCAGTAGGAGCCAGCGTGGCCCCAACTTGAATTTCCTTCCACCCAGGCTCTCCGGTTCAGAGAGCTCAGCACACTGAGGCAGGACCCAGAGATGCGGGTCACCCACCCTGACAACCTGAGACCTGGGGACTGAAGGGATGACGTGACCTTTTGTTTAAGGCTATCTGTTCAAACCATCAGGGTTTGTCCCCTGCCAATTCCCAAGGAGGAACAGAGTTAGGAACCTCTAATTCCAGCACATGACAGTCCTTAAACACAACAAACGTTAAACTGGGGTAAGTGCCGAAGCTTAATTGTTGTTACACCCTGATAAATAAGCTAAAAATGTGAGAAAGCAAAATTAGTTTAGAAAAACTGATTTAGCCTTCGGCGCCATCGTTTAACTTTTTATGGTTACCATGACAACCGTGGGTCCATTTATTAAGTCACAGCGTCCCCTGTGTGATGCCATCGCACGGGCAGCGTAGTGGAGCCACCAGCTGCGGACTTACCTTGAAGTCATCTGGGAGCAGCAGTTTTGACGTCCGCAGGAAGCTCAGGACGTAGCGGAAAATCTCCCCATCCCGGTCAATGAAATAATGTTGCTTCAAACTGTCCAGGACAATGGGCTCAGTGCCATTGAAGAGGCGGCTTATTCTGGGAGAGACAGGCAAGGTGGGAACTCTGAAGGAAGGGGGCAGACTCTAGCCACCCACTTCCTCACTCCTTAGGACCCACCCTGCTGGAGGGGCAAGGGACCTCACTGTGGGTGACTCAGCGACCATCAACCTGACAATGTCTACACACACCTGGGGCGGCCAGGCCACACTCAGACAGGACATGCCACACACCTATAGACAGCCAGAGGACACGCCCAGCTGTACACTTCAGCTGGCCCACACATGTTACAGGCCTGGAAAACTGCAGCAAGACAGACACAGCCACCTTGCCCCTCACTACACACAAAGTCACAGACCTGGTGCATACACCCTCACCAGAGAGCCACCTAGAAAATGCACATGGGGCGGCGCCTGTGGCTCAGTGAGTAGGGCACTGGCCCCACATACCGAGGGTGGCAGGTTCAAATCTGACCCCGGCCGAACTGCAACCAAAAAATAGCTGGGCACCGTGGTGGGCACCTGTAGTCCCAGCTACTCGGGAGGCTGAGGTAAGAGAATCGCTTAAGCCCAGGAGTTGGGAGGTTGCTGTGAGCTGTGACACCACAGCACTCTACCAAGAGCGATAAAGTGAGACTCTGTCTCTACAAAAAAAGAAAAGAAAATGCACGTGGACCATCCAATACCTCAGCCAAGACAGCCCTCGGTAACACACGCCCTCCTCGCCCACCCAGGTAAATGAGCATCATAGGCAACACAGCTGGGCAGCAAGTCCAGGCTCACACGGTCCCTTCCCTCCCCACACACAAACCTCAGGCAGACCTAGACACATCTAAAGGGCACACACCTGCCAGCACAAGGTACCCAGAGACACAGTCATCACACCACAATGCTCCACAGCCACTCATTCTGGGAGCTGTAGGGGAGAGTCATAGGCAGGCAGCAGGGACAGCACATGTGCCACAATGCACACAACACCTGAATGTGTGCACACCATGGAACGTACATACATATACAGGCATATGCACACACACTGTGCACACATGGTGCCCCGGCATGTGCACACCTGGGAGCTGATGGGGAGAAAAGATGGGTGCTGTCCTCTCAAGGACAAAGCAGGACCTGCAGGAAGGTCTTGGGGAGCCCCTGATACTTGTCCCTGCCCACTCCAGGAAGAAAGCAGGCCTCGGAGCCAGGGCGGGTGACTCCCAATGTCCAGGTGGCAGGTGCTGGGTTGGCTAACTGTCCTGGCAGACCCCAGGCTGAGCCATGGATACTCAGTCCCAAAGAAGGTTGGGGGCAGCCAAGAGCTTGGCCTGGGAACAGAACAGGGGTTGGCAGCATCTCCCCAACATCAGCACCATCAGAATCAGACATCTTTATCAGGTGGGGCCACTACTTGTACCCAGCTAGTCCCTGCCAAGCTGGCAGCTTCTCTGCAAAGCTGGAAGGAGGGTAGCCCTTACCTGGGGCCCAGGTCTTCCAGCCTCACTTGCACACAAGCCAGTGCCTAAGCCCCCTCACTCCTTACCTACACCAGCAAGGGCCCCTCCAGGGATGCTACTCTGTCCCCAGGGCAGCCCACTCCCCTGCCCACTGGAATTGCTTGCTCCTGAGACACTGCCCTTTGTGACCAGCTAACCCAGGATGAGTTAGCTGAGCAGAAGCCTGGAGGATTAGAGCTCCCAGCGCCCTTCTCAGTACCTCCCATCCGTACCATCCTATGCTTTGGTGGCCTGACACACTCTCGTTGGCCATGAGGGTCACCCCAGGTATGGAGGAGCCATGCAGTCACCTGTTCTCACTCTGTGGATACACCCTAGTCCCTGTACCAGTGGATCAGTACAGAGGGCAAGGCTGCCTTTTGGATGGGTGTGCACGGTCAGAGCCGCGGGCCTGTGGAAGCAGAGCAGCAGCCACCAGGACATAACTCGTCTCAGCGTTCCAAAGGCTACTGGGCTCTACCAACCTCGACCCCCACCGCTGCCACAGTGACAATGATACTGGGGACACAGCCCCTACTGGAAAGCCTTGTGGGTTCCATGGCTGGTTCTAGCTTTTGAAGCCCTCAGGACTTGGCCTAGTAGAGCTTGACCTTAAGGCATCAGAGTGAGAGCCACCCAGCACCTCCGGGGACAGACAGAGCCAGGCTGCCAGGTGCCATGGGCAGTGGTCAGCAGACAGTCAAGCACCCACTTGTGGCACCAGCAGGAAGAGCCATGTCCATGGGTGAGTCAACAAATCCAAAGCCTCAGCCTTTCTGGGAACAGCCCCATTTTTCCCAGGGATCAAATCCTGTGCAGAGAGCAACATGCCAGTCCTGGCAGAGTCCATGTCCCTGGCCGGCAGGGCTGGTGGAGGCTCTAACCCGCCCTGTTGGTCTAGAAGACTCCTGACCCACCCACATGCTAGGGCTGGATGGGTTCTAGGTTGTCTTCTGGTCCAAGGCCAGAAGATTCTCAATCAGCCTTACATCAGGGCTGGATAGTTCTAGATCTTTCATGGCTCAGTGTCTGTTCCGGGATCAATGGATAGCTGTGCAGCCCCTTCCAGGACAAAGGTCTTTCACGGCCCTCAGTGTCCAAGGCTGCCAAGAACATGAGTGGGATAGGGCAGATTAGGACATCTACCAAGAAGGAACCCCCAGCCACGTGCAGAGTCCTAAGAGTGAGCTCATGTCAGGACCTCCTGGGTTCCTTCCGTCCCTGGCTCCACTCAGCCCAGGGGAAACCAGCCACCGTCTGAGAGAGGATGCAGCGGGTTTGTAGAGCCAACTTCAGAAGTCCTCCATGGAGTAAGCTGGCTAGTTCCTACTTAGTTCAGCAGCTGGGGCCCTCAGGGACAGAAAAGTGTAATCCAGCTACCTGCCTTGTGTGCCCACGGGGAGGCATCAGGCTAATCTTCATCTTTTTTTTTCCTTTTCCTAGTTTTAAAGCTCTGGCTCTAATTTCCTGGATACCTGGTGAAAGGTTATATTAGTTCTAAAGCTGCTAGCCATCTTCATTTCTTGCTTCCCACAGATAAGATGAACATCAGAGTATGACTGTGATGGCAGTGGCCCCAGTGGACAGGATGCAAGCAGAGGGCTGCCCCCAGGAGTCCACTCTTGACTCCAGAAACTGTGCTCGGCTGTCTCTACCTGAGGACCAGAGGAGGCACCTAAGCCACGCTGACCTGCAAGGAACCAGAAGCCCCAGGCATAGACCAGAGGGCAGAGGGAGCCAGGGGTGTGAGTCCCCCTGCTCTCACCCTGCTGCCCAGGGCAGGACACTGTTTACATCCAATAATGCCCTGGGGACCTCAGCACACTTAATTCTCCATCTCAGGGTGACTCACAGATCAGTGACATGGGGCAAGGGTTTGATTCTCTTTTCTAGAATTGGTGGAAAACAATTATAAAACTATAATAATCCACTAAAAAGTGATGGGATAAATCTGGAGGGAGGGCCTTTGTCAGCACAGCTGCCCAACTCTCTTCTCAGCTGCCCCCCCCAGCCCCTGTACCCAGCACATTCTATAGCTCACACTGCCCCTGGCCTTGAGGCCAACGTTTCAGGCCTGGGGAGCAGCTTTACCACAGCCAGAACCACACAGACAGAAAAAAGATTCTTCTTGAGCCTCAGCCTTAGGAATGATACAGACTGCCAGCCCCCTGGGCATACCCTGCCTCAAAGGTCCCACATGCCAGATCACAGGGCCATTGAGGCCTCACCTCCCCCATGAGAAGTCAACCCCCACCCCACAGCAACAGGGCAATGGCCCTGGGAGGGGAAGACCACCACCTGCTCTCCCGCCCCAAGGAGGGCTCCCTCAGTGCCCCCAGGGCCAGGGCTGTGATTACTCTAGAAAAGCAAATGTCTGATTACTAGAAACAGTCTTCAGAGAGAGGTCTGTGGGCAAAGGTTTTATGAATTTCACTCACAAGCGTCGTCAACCGATTAAGGGATGATCTATCTCAAACAACGTGGGAATGCCGCAGAAGGCGAAATTGAAATTAAATAAGCAGAATCCATCTCCCATCCTAGACGAGGCTCTGAAAGCAAGCACGCAGACCCATGCTGCTGACCTGGTCTCGCGGCTCCTGGCCCCTCCAAAGCCCCAGGTTCAGAGGCCCAGGCCCAGTCTGTTGGGCTGAGGGAACGGAAACCCCAACCACAATCTGCAGCCCAGACTCCCCAAATCTGGAACCACACACGCTGCATCCACCACTGGTACTACCTGCTCAAGGGAGCATTCCTGCCCCTGTGGAGGGCTCCACCCCTGCCCTCAACAGGCCCTGAAAACACCTCCATTCACTATAATCCTCACTGCTCTGAGCAACCATACAGGGGACTAGGCAGCCTGACACGATCCCTCAGTGTCTGGGGGATTAATTAACTCTTCCTGTTATTTTACCCGTATACAGCAGGGGTGATGCCTGCAGCCCCGGCTCTCCCATGCTTAGCCCTTGGCGGTCCCAGAGAGTGTGTGGCTGCCTCACCATGCCAAGAGCAAGCAGTCGTGGCTCGGCCAGCTGCTCAAGGAAAACAGGTCCCCCACCCAGGAGGAAAACACCCAAGAGGCTGGAGTGGGACAGTCTTGAATAGGCACAGAGTCAGGTCAGCCGGCAGCTGGGGGGCTCCCTACTGGGAGAAGCCTACAAGCCCCCAACCAGGGTCCTTATCCACTGATGGGGTACGAGGCTCTTGCTCAGCCACAGCCTTGTATATCCTGAATTTCTTGGAATTCCTGCCAGCCACTGACTGCAACACCCAGCTTCCAGGGAAGCCTGCTGCCAGCCCTTAGGGCCTGACAGTGGCCACACAAACAAAGATGGCAATTTGGAGCTCCTCCTCTCTCCTCTTATGTACCTTCCCAAGGTTAGACTAGGAAATAGGATTAAATGTCTGACTCCCATGTCATGACCTCAAGACTTACCTACTTAGCATGACTCACAAGTGACCTCCCCCCACCACAGAGGCCAGGCCTGAGTTGTACTCTAGAGGACCCCGAAGTCCATGAGATTCCCTGGCCAGCAGATGACCAGGTGGGGCTGGCTCTGAATGAGTCCTAAGCCTCTGCCAGTGAGTCAAGCTGCACCCTGCACAGCCAATGTCTCCAGATCAGGGTCTTAAGGCAGCCTTCAACAGGTGGCCCCAGCCTCCCAAGCCCTACATTCCCAAGTCTATACCAGCCCAGACACCCCAGAGAGCCAGGTGTGGGGGTCTGGCAGGGGAGACCAGCCTCTGGGTAGCTGCCCTCCTCACTACATGCCTGCTGCTTCCAGGGGCTCAGGTCTTACCTGGAGTCAGGGTACTTGGTGAGTGTGGCCAGGCTGCTGGTGTACATGTGTCCGCCCACATCGATGTGCACAGGCGCGTTGGACTTGGTGAGCTGAGCTGGCAATGGGATCCCCTGGGCAGCCAGGGGAGACACGGGTGACCGGGTGAGAGACAGCCGGGACATGTTTCCTCCCTCCTAGAGACAGCAAGGCAGAAAACCAGAGTTTCCCTACGACCCAGCCATGTGTTCCCTTTATTGGCAGTGTGATCACAGATCTAATCAGATCACTTCTGCCTGTGCCTGATCACATATTCAGCTAACAAATTATGGCCACCACTGTAATTAAGTGTATTTGCATCATTTTCTTCAAAGTACCAGAGGGAAAAAGAAAGATGCTTATTAGCAATAAGAAATCAGGACCAAAAAAAAAAAAAATTTTTTTTTTTCAAGGTGTCAGCCTCCGGGGGCATAAAACAAACTGCAAAATTCTAATTAAAGGTCGCAGGCTTATGTGTTAGATGTGAAATATCCCCTGACAAACGAATCACCAATTTGTGAATTGGGATTCAGGGGTTTTTGCAAGTTTGTCTCAGTAACGAGACACCTCTAAATTAGTGACTTCCTCAGCACCTAAGGCGTTGAGTTTTATACATGTAGTAAATTTCACATCAAATTAAGAGCATTTTTGTTTCAAAAAATACATAGTCGTGTACAGCCAGTCAACAGCCATCCCTTGAGTGCCGTGGCTCCGAGGAAGGGCAGCTGCAGGGAGCAGGCACTCAGGAAGAAGGTGAAGAAGGGGCCGCCAGCATTGATCCAGCCCACCCGGCAGGCTCACCGCGGTGCCGGGGCTGCCGTGTGCGTGAAGCGAGGACCCGCTCGGCCGCTCCTTGCGGTGAGGCATCTAGGCTTCCATCGCTGCCCAGAGTATCTGTGGGAAGTACCAACAACAGAGAGAGGGCTTACTCCTCAGCAGCTATGGGCACGGGGTCTCCCATGGAGCAAAAGATGCTTAGACTCAGCCTTTCTGCACACTCTCTAGAACCCCACAGGCTCCATGCAGCCCTCCCAGATTCTACCCACCACCAGCATCTGTCTCCACACCCCAAAGCAGGTCTCCTGGCCATAGCAGATCTCACATACACACATGCGTTTTCTGGGCAGCCCCATGTCTGCTAATTCAGCTAATGACAGTACTGAAACATATGCTCACCATTATTGCCCTGAAATGTTTCAGAACAAATCTGATTTTCCTGGTATTTTGGTTTAGAGCCATGTTACCAAGCGTGTCTCCTCTTGCATCAGCAGAGAACCTTGTGGACCAGAGGCTCAGGAAGGATCCCCCACCCTCCAATGGGCTGGGGAGCCTGGGACTTTTCTTAACACTGTCCCCATGGTGTTACAGATGCAGTTTGCAACGGGCCGGACACAGAGAAACCCTTCAGCAGAAGTCAGGGCACAGGGACAAGGGCAAAGTCACTCGGAAGGCCACCTCTCCCCTATGGCTCCCAAGACCAGAGAAAACCTGTCTTTGTCTGTTTAGTCTGCACCTCAGGGCTTCTCCCCTCATGGTGAAGAGTAGTGTAGTCTGTGCCTAATATATTCCAGACCCCTCAGGATCACACGCCCTAGGGCATCAAAGAGCTGGCCAGAAGGAACAGCCAGCCAGCCAGACAGCCCATTAGCAAATGCAGCCTTTCTTCTGCTCCTCCACCTTCCTCACTGACTTCCCTGTGCTACAACCACCTGAAAGAAGATTGTGGTTAAGTCCCTGGAAGCCATCCCTGGGGCACTGTGCAGGCTCTTATACAGGGGTGGAGAAGGGAAGATCTCTGCAGCCCCTTCCACTGACTCCAGGCTGTCTCCAAGGGAGATTTGCAGTTTTAAGCATTACAACTCACAAATGCGTGAGCACGCACACGCGTGCGCCCGCACACAAACACACCCTGCACTTCTCTCTCATAGGTTTAACCTTCAATGAGCTTCTTGGGACCCAAGGGACTGCTTTCTCCTGTTAACTCTGGCATCTAAATTTGTGCCTTGCAAATTCAGTCAATCTTAAAACAGGAGGCAAGGTCCGATGAGAATCAAATCCTGCAAATTTAGGTAAGGTTACTCTGCTGTAATTTGTTCTGCCCCGAGTGTCCTGGCAACTTTCCTGCCATAAAACTGTTTGCAGTGGGGGTGGGGGTTGGATGGGAGGTTGCCATTAGCAAACAGTGACGTCTAATCTATACCCGGAGTGGGGGCTAGCTGCTCCAGGGTCCCGTGCTTTTGCCACTCCTGAGTTCCAGAAAGCTTAAAGAAAGAAAACCAGGTCACTTTGCTCAAGGAAGTTCTGAGAACCAAAACAGACCTCAGGAATGGATTATCATCCGGCCCTAGGAGGCTCTGATGGGGGAGGAGTCAGAAGGGAGGACCCTGCGAGGGCAAGCTGAACGGAAACGAATCCCGACTGAAATTCTAAAGCTGGCTGCACAAGGTTCTCCCCCAAAGCCGGACACTGTCCAAAAGTGACATTTAACATCAAGCACCCCCCACAAACGCCGCTCAGCCTCTTTTCCCTGGCAAACCAGAAACTCACCATTGGAAGCCCCAGGCTTTGCGCCTTCCACTGAATCTCCAGTGCTCCCTCCGACAAACGCATCTGTGCCGGACCACGACCTTTCCCCCGAGACCACTGCTGAGGTCAGAAGCATAAGAGTGGGTGCGATCAGAGACACAAGTTCATTCCACCGACACGAGCATCAATCCTACCGCCCAACCCCTCCAGAGGCTCGGCCGAAACGCCTGTTGCAGACGGCCCTCGGGTTTCTAAACTGGCCCGGTGGCGACCCGCTTCTCCAGCTGTGGCGGGAGGCCCGGGTCCCGCGCCCACCCACCCGCCGCCGAGCCCCGCCCGCCGGAGCAGAGGGAAGTGAGCAGAATGCCACGCTCATTTACACACAAAATGATTTTGTGTCCCATTGTGCTCGCAGTTGTTCGGCTCTCTGGGGGTGATTAAACTGGCTGAGCTGCGGCAGCTTGAGACGATTTCACTAAATCGCTTCTTGGTGAAGTCGCTTCTTTGCTAAGCTGTTATTTTAACCATAAAAGGTAAACAGAAGGCGCCTCTCCAGCTCCCTTCAGCTCTGCGCCCTGGGCGCCGGCCCGAGGCGAAAGTGCCAGGAGCCTACGAAGTGTCCTGGGGGTGGGCCGGGAGCGGCAAGCCGGCCACCTGGTGCGCGCCAGCCCCCCCCGCAGCCGAGCCAGCCGGCCAGTTTGAACTTTGGGGCGGCGGGAGCCGGCTGGGCCGATGCTCCCGGCGCCGCGGGGCGGGGTGACCGCGGCACTAGAAGCGCCTGGCAGCGCGGGGAGGGATGAGCGGCGGGGGCGGGGCGGGGACAAAGTTAAATCAAGAGGCAGACACTTGGAGACCACAGATGGGAAGCTCGCCTAATTAAGGACGTAAAAGCGCTTTTGTTCTCAAAGTTTATTGTTGCCGGGTTTTAAAAAAATTAATTGAAACTAATGCTGTTATTCACTCGTGCAGTTAAATTCCTTCATACACATTTTGAGACGCGGAGGGAAAACTTGAAGCTTATCTTTCTGCAGTCGGGGGTGGGGGCCGAAGGAAGGCAGATAGGCACTGCGGCGGCGAGGGCTTGCCAAGGGCTGGGGGTGTCGGCGAGTATATGCCGCGGTCAGAGGGTGCGGGTGGGCTGCAGGGGCCTTAAGGCGGCTATCGGGTCGCAGAGCGGCCCGTTCCTGGACCCAAGCCCCGCGCGCCTTGGGACTACCACCGGCGCGCTGGCCCCTCCCGCCCGGCTTCGGACTCGCAAGGGTGGGCATCAAGAGGACGCACATCTGTCCCGTTGGAGACTTTTCTTTCTCCGATTTGGGCGCCAAGCTGGGCCCTGTGCGCCCCTGAGCCGGAGCTGCGGGAGCCGGTTTCTGACCCCGGAAACTCGCTGGCTGGGCAGGACGCTCGGCCCTGTACTGTGTCCAGAGTGAGGGAACCTGCACACACACACCCTGCGGCAGGAAGCTCTGAGCCCGCCCGCGTGGGGAGGGTCCACCCGCGGCCAGGACCAGCCCACGTGGGCAGCCCCCCCGCACCAGGCCTTTGTGCTGGGCGCCCCCGCGCCGCCAGTCCCCGCCGCCCAGCAGAGGGACAAAGCAGCCGCCCCCGCCCAGGTCCGGACCCTGGCCGGGCGACTTTCTCCATATCTCAGCCACTTTGGGGACAAGGGTGCACGGCGCTCAGCGGTGGCCGCCCGCGCTGGGCTTACCTCGGAGCCGGAGAGGCGGATCGGGCTCCGGCGCAGCCCCCGCCCCCCGCAGCCGCCGGTCTCGGGTGCCGGGCGCAGCCTCGCCGCCTATGCTCGCTGCGCGGGTCGCTCCGGTGTCGTCCTGGAGTTACTTTCTCTCTCGCCCCCAACCCTCCCCCCACCCACCCCTCCCGCCCCGGCCCCCGCTTCGCGCGGCCCCTCGCGGCGCGGCGCGCCGGGGCCTCCCCTCCCCGCCCTCCCCTCTTCTCCTCCCCTCCTCGCGGCCGCCGCCGCCGCCGCCACCTCCTCCTCTTCGCGCCGCTCTCCGGCTGCCCTCCCGCCGCTCCCACCTCCTCTCCCTCCTCTCTCCAGCGGCCTCCCTCAATCGCTGGAGAGAAAATCAGCCCCCCGCCCCAGCCCGTAGCCCGCGCCTTGCCGCGGCCCAGCTCGGACGCAAAGGGCAGCGATCCGGCTCCAAATTACCCAGCGCGGCGAGCGCGAGCGGGCGCGCGCGGCGACTCCTGGCTCGGGGCTCGGCTGCGCCGCAGGGCAGAGGATTAGAGTCGCAATTAGCTCCGCGCGCCCGCGCCTGCCGCGCTCGGCGACAAAAATGCGCTGTTTCCCCTCCTTTCGCCGGGCGATCCCCACCCGCCTCTCCTGCCTCTATCACAGCCCGCGCCTCGCCGCCGGGGCCCCGGCTAGGACCCTCCCCGGAGCGGTGCGCCCAGGCCCCAGCGCCCTCCGCGGCCAGCCCCCCGCCCCCCGCCGGCCGGCCACGCGGCGCCCGGGCCTCCTCCGGGCTCGGGGAGGGGGCGGGGGAGAGGCTGATTTTAATCATTGTCATTTCATCTGATGTAATATTTCCCCGGGCGCTTTCAGCTGGGCATAAATTTTCGGCTCCCAAATAAGTAACACAGGGCACGTTTCTCACATTTCTTGACTCCTCGGTTACAAAGAGGAAAGCAGCCGCTGCCGCGGCGCCCGGGGCTGGGGGCGGGACTTGGGAAGAAACTGGGCTGCGAGTCGGCCCGGGCTGGAGCCGAGCAGGGGGCAGGGCCACCCCTCCCCCTCCCCGGTCTCCCTCCCAGGGTCTCTGCCCCGGCTGACCCTCTCCCGAGGAGCGGCCTCTGCCGTGACGTCTGCGGACACGCGGTCGGCCACCGCGGGGAGGGACTGGCGGGAGGCACCGGGCCGACCGCCCGCGGCCAGACGCGCCATTTCCTTTACGCGCGCGGCGCGAAGGAGACGTCGGCGGCCAAGACTCCCTGCGGCGTCGGAGCCTGTGCCCGGGGCGCCCCTCTCCGGTCACCGCATCCGCTGTCCCTTTCTTCTCCTTTCCCACCTCCTCCCCTTCCTCTTCCTCCTCTTTCCCTAGCGCCCCGCCCGTCCCTCCTCCTCCTCGACCATTTCTCGGCTCCTAGGAAACGGAGCCCGGAGCCGCCAGTGCACCCGGCCAGCAGTGCGCCCCCGCCTGGCTCCCTGGATGCCCGGACTCCGGCCGTGGGGCGGGTGCGCTCCGGCCGCGAGCGGCGCCGGGGCCCCCACTCCGAGTCGCGGTCGCCTGGGCGCCCTCTAGCGGCCGTACTCCCGGGGGCTCTCGGGACCGGCTTGGAGCCAGGCGGGGACAGGGTGGGGGGTTGAAGGGAGAGGATGGAGGGGGGTGTCCCAGTGGAACTAGCGTCTGGACCGCACTTCTGTAACTTCTCCACGTGGGGATGAGCAGAAACTTTCCTTCCAAAGGGAAGGCGGTATTTATTTATTTATTTGAGAGCTCGAACTACCGGAGAAGGGGGGAAATTTTCTCATTAAAGTTACATCCCCGCAGTTAGTTCAATTACTTGATATATGCAGAAGATGTTGTAAATTTATAGATTTAAATAGCTTACAAAGATGCCGCGGGCCCCATCAGTTAATTTCCTTAATTTATGGATTTTGAGCTGCTCCTGGAACAGAAAGGGGCCCTCGAAGTAGGTCAGGGATCTGTGGGGGGAGGGGGGGCTCCAGCACAGCCCTCAGGCTGCCCACTCTGTCCCGGCGCCCCCCAACCCCCGGGCTTCTCTTCCCCAGCTGTAACTAACTAAAGAGAACCGCGCTCTGCGCTGGCCACTCAGGCTAGGAGGGCCTTAGAGGTCGGCTCAGCTCTGTGGCCAAGTGCCCCAAGCAGGACTCAGAACAGCAAAGCTCTCTTCCGCTCTGCGTCCCACTCTACATTGAAGGAACGGACCCAACGAGGAGAGAAGCGGGAACCCACATACTTTGACTTCCCTTAAATGCTGGCTGGGACCACATGGGCAGAACCTTCCCCCTTTCCCAGACCTTTGAGGAGGCTATAATGAAGGAAAACGTGCCAGGTTCCTATTTGAGGACAAGGGACCCACTGATCACCTGCTTGTCACAGTCCATGTGTCCCCCGATGCCCCTCGCGCCTCTTTTCTCCTCTTCTCCTAGGTGGCTGCTAGAGGGCCTTTGTTTTGTGTTCAGTATGGGTGAATATATACATATAAATTAATACTTAAAAGATTGATATAAGCTAAACTGTTTTAGGAAGCCACATGGCGATGTGATTAGTATTGGTATTCATGATTTAACATTTCTTTTCCCACTAGATGAAGTTTCTAAGATTTGCAAGGTACATGTCAAGGACGGGTGTATAAATGGATTTTTATTTATTCACAACTCCAAGACTAATTGCTTCTCTTTGCCTCAAGGCCATGAGATTGGTTTTAATATGACACTTCAAAAGTATTCATGGAACTACAGAGATACTAAGTGTCATTGTTTAAGAGACAAATCTCAACCACAGCACTGGTGACCCTGAAAATACGATGTTCCACTTTCTATTAAATTCCTCCATGTTTTTTTTTTTTGAGTTTCACTTTATACCAATTATATTAAAAGTGTACAATTTAGTTGAAACAAGAACTGACCATCTTCAAAGATTTTTCTTTCCTTAATACTGCTGGGGACTTTGTTTTCATATTCCTGAATCCTTTTATTAAAAAGCTGAACTTTATATGTGTCATTAAGAAGAGTAAGTTTGGGTCGTAATTTATTCTGAAGTGTTGTACATGTTTCTAGCTAAATGTCAACCACCTCTTACACCAAGAGGCTTGGCCACAGACCATGATAGGCGTTTAATCATCTATATAACGCAATGGCAATGCATTTTTTAATTGAAGGTGTATCATTTGGACAGAAAATATATTGGAACATCTTGTGGGATACATCCTGTTTCATGACTGTGGTTCAAGAGATGAAATTGGATGTGAGTCTAATCAGGACTTGCTCTGTCATTAAAATGGCACTAGCACGGAGCTACTGTGGCTCATAGTTTAAAAAGCAGCAGATTCAAACCTGCACTGGCTTGGAGATTGCTCTGCACGTTCCCATAAGAAGCTCGAGATCCATTTGTGGGATCAAGACCTCGAGTTTCCAGACATTTCAGGTTGGCTTCCAGTGTGATTTTGCACTTTGTTGTTATTGTTTAAAGACTCTGTTTAAAAATTAA
The DNA here is from genome assembly GCA_963574575.1 of Galagoides demidoff. Classification (NCBI taxonomy): domain Eukaryota; kingdom Metazoa; phylum Chordata; class Mammalia; order Primates; family Galagidae; genus Galagoides; species Galagoides demidoff. Next base: position 6,115 of record CAUYQV010044520.1, on the reverse strand, counting down.
GACCTTTCACTCAGTACCTGTAGCTCAGCAGCTAGGACACCAGCCACATACACCGGAGCTGGCGGGTTTGAATCCAGCCTGGGCGGGCCTGTCGAACAATGACAACTACAACCTAATAATAGCCAGGTGTTGTGGTGGGTGCCTGTAGTGCCAGCTACTTGGGAGGCTGTGGCAAGAGAATCACTTAAGCCTAAGAGTTTGAGGTTCCTGTGAGCTGTGATGGCATGGCACTCTACCCAGGGCCATAGCTTGAGACTCTGTTTTAAATACATAGATAAATAAATAAATAAATATTAAGACCTTAATAAAGAAGGGAAAATGAACCCAAAATGAGATTTGCAGTTGGCTGAACCCAACCTTCTGGGTCACCAATAGATGAATAGACTGTGTGACCCTGCTGCTGCTATCCTTCGGGGTGCAGTGGGGGGCTGGGGGATTAGGCCAGGGTGTCTCTTCCACTACCCTCCAGGCTTACAAGCCAGACCCTCCTAGATCTGTGCCCACCTCCAGGCTCAGCCCTTGTCCAGGTGAGGATTGAGCCAGACTGGCCAAAAATGCACAGTCTGACAACTGCTTGGCCTCTGCCTCTACCATGGAAATTTCTCCCATCTTACCTCCTGGTGAGGACCCCAGAGAACCTGGAGATTAAAGGAATCAGTGAGATGGATAAAACATGGGACTGTTAGCCAACACCTCACCCCCACCCCAGGCAGATTGCCCCTACTTGTCCTTGAAAAGAACAAAAAAAAACCCAGGTAACACTCGCTGAGCTCTGCCCAGTTCCTGGCACCATACTTAGTGGGCACTTCTGGTTTCTGGTGGGCAGGAGCTGCAGGCCACGCCCTCCTTCCTACCTGCCGCCTGTGTCTCAGGTGTGCCACTGAGAACCCCACTGAGCCTGCTGTTGCTGTGAGAAAAATGACACAAGACCAGGTCCTGACTGGAAGGCTTACCACGTGGTGGCCTGTGGAGGGCCTTGGGGGAGCAGAGAGCCCCCATATTGCTTAAAACTCTGCATTTGAGCCTTTTTCCAAGGGGGGTTTTAGTGTTTTCACCAAATTCTTTAGGGGTCTATGTGAATTTGGGTGCAAGTCCGCCTCAAAATAGCTTCATGATGAGGAAAGTTGATTCTGTGGCTTGGCAGAGCATTCAAGGACCCAGGTCTCTGCTCTGTCCTCTCATCCTCAGCACAGTGGCCTATTCTCATGCCAGCTCTTCTCTGGTCTCCAGATAAATGGAGCTCAAAGCTTCACACCTGTCTGGACACCCACCAAGAGCAAGGAAATTATCCTAGTGGCCCCCACAGTCCTCCTTGTCACACCCTATTGGTCCAAAGTGGATCACATGCCAACTTGCTAGCCAATCAGTGGGGAAGGGATCCTTGTAGCCCAATCAAGCTCACCCTCCTGGCTAGAATGGGGCTGAGGTCACTGCCATGAACTCTGGGAGGAAAGTGGATACTGGACAAAGTCAGGCTCTGCCTGGGGGAAGGAGGAGAGGATGGGCTTTATCTTTAGGGCTGGGCCTCCAGGGTTCAAAAATGCCAACCAGAACCCGGAGCTGGCCTGGCAGTGGGGGAAAGCCAGTCCCCAGGAACTGTGGTCCTCACTGTGCAACAACTCGGAAAAGGTGACTGAGAAGATGAGGCTGCTGCGGTGGAGGGCATCGGGGAGGCCGTCTCTGGGGTCTTCTGGTTTTCTCAATCTCACGGAAGCCCAGGCTGGCTCTCTGGAATACTGAGAATCCTGTCCCTGGCTGAGCCTAGCCAAAGGAAGAGAGAAGGAGAGGGGAAGGGAGGGCAGAGAAGGGATGGGGCAGGCAGGAGAAAAGAGAAGGGAGAGGAGGGAGAGGGAATAAAACCAGAACAATAAGTCCTGCCCCTAAATGACCTTGTGTGGCCACCATGCTGGCTTCAAGTGACCACCTGGGGGCCACGAGATGGGGCTGTGCAGATGCACTTGCAAAGGTCCAGAGGAGTTTTCCCATGCAAAGAATCTAGACAATGGGGAAAGTGGCCTCTGGTCAGTCAGAAGGCTCCTTCCTAGGATGAAAGCCCCGCATGCTGACCATCTTCCTTGTCACAGCCAGGTCCTTCTCCTTGGGCCTGTCCTGTAGGAGACAGTCTATGCAGGGCATGAACTCGGAAGTCTTGAGTGCAAAAGGGTGACTTTGAGCTTCATGTCTCAGAATCTCCACATCCTCGTGTGTAATGTGGGAACAGTGTCAGCATCTAGCTGGTGGGGTTGCCAGGAGAATGACCCGTGGCCCATTGCTCTGCAGGTGTGAGCAGTTGTCAAGGTGACAGTGACTAGCTTCCTCATCTAGTGGCCTTTCAAAGAGGACCTCCATCAAGCCCCACCCAACTCAGGTGGTTTTGTCCCAGGGCCCTCCCTCAGGAGGCATCAGGAGAAGGGGAGTGAGATGGAGTCTCCTCACGTGGGCCCTCGACCTTACCTCAATATTAGTATTAAGACAGTCTCTGTCGCCCAGGCTAGAGTGCAGTAGGCATCATCATGGGTCTCACCTTGCAGTGGCATCGTCGATGTAACCTCCTGAGCTCAAGCAATCCTGCTGGGACTCTAGGTACATGCAGCCAAACCCAGCTAATTCTTTTATGGGGTCTCAGTCTTGCTCAGGCTGGTCTCAAATACCTGGCCTCAAGAGATCCTCCTGCCTCAGCCTCCTAGAGTGCCAGGATTACAGGCGTGAGCCACTGCTCCCTGCCCCAGCCTTATTATTAAAATAACTTGTATACGTGAAAAGGGAGAAGGTAAAATTTGCCTAAACATGTAAAGATAAAATACAAGACTTGAGAGAAATTCCATGCTCACTTTGGATCATGTCCCCTAGGTGGGCCTAGGAAGTGTCCTCAGGGGCCCTGATGTTAGGTGGGGAAGATCTGAGCCCAGGAGGCAAAGGGTGGTGGCAGGTCCGCAGGGAGCCCCGGAGGGCACAGGGGTCTGCTGGTAAATTCCCAATATTATTCCAGCTATGAAACTTTTTATTGTCTTTTAAAAAAATATTTTAATATATTAATAAAGCACACATGATCCTTGTAAAAATAATAATAAACCACAGTAAAATGTACAAAAGAGACACAAATGTCGTCGTCTCCCTGTCCCAGAGGGACCTTCTTCAGGGATTTGGTGTGTGTTCCTCCAGTTTTCCCCTATTTACTACACACAGATGTGCAGTCACTCACAGACACACAATTGCCCACGCAGGTACACACAAAGACGTACAGAAACAACAACAGACACAATTACACAGATACACATACTAGTGTAACATGCAAAGCCCCACGGGCACATAGTTGCACAGGTACACACACATGCACATGCAGTTGTACACACATTCACACACAAACGACAAACACAGATACAGAGGGGCACACGGAACAGAGGCAGGTGCACGCACGCCTGAACACACACAGGCACGTATATGCACACATCCGTGCATTCTAAAAATACAGGATCCAACTATTTATAAAAACCCACAGCCCTAATTCCCCATCATGCATTTCAAAATAGAGAAGATAGTGTTATAGACACCCACCACCTGGGTGGAGTGAATGTTACCATTTTGAATATTTGCTTCCAAGCCCTTTTTATCTTCCCTCCCTCCCTTCCTTTTCTTTCTTTCTTGGCAAAGTCTCACTCTTGCCCCAGGGTAGAGTGCTGTGAGCTCACAGCAACCTCAAACTCTTGGGCTCAACCCATCCTCTTGCCTCAGCCTCACGAGTAGCTGGGACTATAGGAGCCCACCACAACACCTGGGGAGTTTTTCTATTTTTAGCAGAGATTGGGTCTCTATCTTGCTCAGGATGGTCTTGAACACCTGAGCTCAAGCAATCTGCCAGTCTGGGCCTCCTCAGTGCTAGGATTACAGCCACCAACCCCACCTCAAATCCCTCTTTAAAAACAATGAAATGAGGTTGGGAGGTGGTGGCTCAGGCCTGTATTTTTAGCACTCTGGGAGGCTGAGGCGGGGTGGATTGCCTGAGCTCAGGAGTTCCAGAGCAGCCTTAGCAAGAGCAAGATCCTGTCTTTACTAAAAATAGAAAAACTAGATAAAATAAAAACAACTAAAGGCTACAGACCATAAACCCCTCCCTTCTTCGAAGCATTAACTGCTCCCCAGAAGTTGTATCACTCTTGGGCTCGGTTTTATACTTTTTGCAACACAGGCATGTGGTCATGAGCAATGCTACATGGGTGTGTTACAACTTGTGCATAAATAGTATCAGTATGGAAGTGTCTAGCCTCTCATCTTGGTTGTATTTCTGTTTCATTCTTTCTCTCTCTCTCTTTTTTTGCCTTTCACTGGAAGTGGTAGATGCCCTCCCTGGTCACTCCTTTGATCTATGTGGGGCCTCTGAGTCCCCTCCCTCAACCAGCTCCCTCTCTCACCTTTCTCTCCCTCCTCCCTTCCTTCTCCTCTCTCCTCCCCACCTCCCTCTCTTCTCCTCCTCCTTCCCCATTTCTTCCCTCTCCCCCTCCTCCTCCCCCTCCTCTCCCTCCCTCCGCCCCCTCCACCTCTAGGCAACGCAAGCCTCTGGCAGAAAAGCTGGAAGGTCACCCAAGGAAGTACAGAAAAGAAAAGGCATCTGATGTATTTCAGAATATGCTCTCCCTCTGATTTTTCACAATTCTGTTTTTACGTCTAGCTCCCTCATCCTTTCAGAATTAACTTTTGCCTATGGTTTGAAGTCTGGGTCTAAAAAAGAATTTATTTTTCAAAATGGCAAGCCAGGCATCAGATAAATCGACTAGCAGAAATTTCTGTTGGGATTTGGGCTGGAATTGGGGAGAACTGAAGGCTTCTTCGTTTTGCTTTATTACAGAAAGAATATGAGAATACAGATACATTGTAAAAAATTAAAACATCCATTCTTTTAGTAATTAGAACTAATTACAAATTAATCCCCCCACACCCTGGCAATCTCATTTTCTTCTTCCTAGGGAACCTCAATTTGGTATGTGTGATAGATTAAATTATCGATTCCAATTTCTCCCTGCCGGATAGTACCTAGAGACATCTACACCCTTGCCACGGCTTCACTGTTGGCAGGTTCTCCTCACCCTGATACTGGACTTGACCAAAGGGGAATTAGCAGACGGTAGCTTCCCATAGAGGCCTGTCCTGCTGAATTGCCTTGTGAGGTACTGTTGTCACCATAGGAAGAACCCACTCCAGGTGGCTGCAGACCCTACAAGCTGAGCCCCAGAATGACACATGCACTGTGCAGGTGCAGGAAAAAATAATGCTCATGGCTGATGCTGACACTTTGTGATTCTAAACTGTATGCTCTGTGTGTGTGTACACAGACGTACACAAGTCAGATGGGGCTAATATAGATGTTATTCTGTGACTTATATAAAATTGTGTTTATTACATATCTTGGCTCATGCCTAGTATTTTCTTTTTTTTTTTTTTTTGGAGACAGAGCCTCAAGCTATCCCCCTGGGTAGAGTGCCATGGCATCACAGCTCATAGCAACCTCTAACTCCTGGGCTCAAGCGAGTCCCCTACCTCTGCCTCTCAAGTTGCTGGGACTACAGGCGCCCACCACAACACCTGACTACTTTTCCGTTGCAGCCATCATTGCTGTTTGGCCGGCCCGGGCTGGGGATTCGTACCCGCCAACTTAGGTGTACGTGGCTGGCACCTTAGCCGATTGAGCCACAGGCGCCAAGCCCCGGGCTTCTCTTTTTAGGGAGATTTTGTATAGTTGATGCTATTTCAGAGCTTGATGTGGGCCTGTTCAACATTTCTACTTGGTTCTGATTAAGTCTTGGAAGGTAGCGTACTTCCAAGTATTGGTCGATTTCCCTCAGGTTTTCATATTTCTGGGAATAAAATTTCTTGTTGTATTCATGGAGGATTTCTTGAATTTCTGAGGGGTCTGTTGTGATTTCGTCTTTACCATTTCTAATTGAAGAAATTAGAGTTTTAAGTCTTTTTTTCTTGGTTAGGTTGGCCAAAGGTTTATCTATTTTATTGACCTTTTCAAAAAACCAACTTTTTGATTTGTTAATCTGATGTAGAATCCTTTTGTTTGCAATTTCATTTAATTATGCTCCAGTTTTGGTTGTTTCTTTTCTTCTGCTGGGTT
>CAUYQV010044517.1:0-39667 GCA_963574575.1 Galagoides demidoff | reverse complement strand
GGCTCAAGCGAGTCTCCTGCCTCAGCCTCCCAAGTAGCTGGGACCACAGGCGCCCGCCACAACGCCCGGCTATTTTTTGGTTGCAGCCATCATTGTTGTTTTTGGTGGGCCCAGGCTAGATTCAAACCTGCCACCTTAGGTGTATGTGGCTGGCGCCTTAGCCACTTGAGCCACAGGTGCTGAGCCCTTTTTGGTTCTTTATAAGGATTTCCAAATTCCCTTGGTGGGGTCGATATTCCTACCAATGTGTCTCTGGCTCTTGTGACCATTATCACACAAGGGAATAGAAAATAATGTGAGAAGTGGCACCCAATAGATGTAACCTGGTCCCCAAGATAAACACTTTGTGTAATTCAAGGATGTTTCTCACTTTCTAGAAGCCAAAGCCTCCTTTCTCTGACACCGTATCATAATGACCTATCTACATGGCCATCTCTCTTGCTATCTATGATGTGACCTTGGACAAGTTATTCCACCTCTCTGAAAAGATTGCCTGTCCACAAAATGGGAATAAAACCCACCTTGCAGGAGCACTGATGGAATTACGTGTTATCTCTAGAGAAGTCTTTGACCTACCTGCTATCCATAGGAGTCCCAAACAGCAATATTAAACTCAGATATGAAAATACAGAAGAAAAATGGAGCCTTTGTGTTCCAAGCAATCACACTGAAGTATTTACATTAGAGAACAAGATTTAGTTAAGCCTTCCCTATTTATCATTTATAAAGGAAAACAATCAATATACATTAACTAAGCAAAGAGAACAAAAACTTACATTTTTCTTATACAGAATATCACAATGTTATTGACCGAGAAACCCTCAAATGCATATTACCTGACTTGGAACTAATTATCGCTGGGCTTGTTTCTATTGACGCGCAGTCATTTTTATAGAAGACAGCACTTGGGAGTGTTCGACAGCTTTTATCTTTCAGAGGCTTGATGGCTCTGAGAAGCATTAAGCATACAGCTTATCAAACAAAATTGAGAAAAATGTGGGTTGTCAAGGTATTATGGGCCACACTGAGATCTCTTAAGAGAGGGTCCTCAGAAAATATTGGGCTGGGATAGACTTTGCATTTCTACCCCCTGTCTAAAAGAGAATAAATCATTTTTATTGAACTAAAAGGCAACAATTAGAAATTTTTCAAAATTCTGAATCTGATGAGGTCCAAAGGCTTGACCGACACTGATGTCTGCTCAGCTACTCATCCCTAGAGAAACCATCCCGAGCAAGACGTTGCCAGTGAGATGGAAGGTGAACCCCACCTCCCAAGGAGGCTTTTATCACTAATTGGGAAAATTTAGGACTCAGTTAAGAATCAATTGTTCATTTCAAAAACAAAACAAAACAAACTTTTTTTTTAAGTCAAAGCAATACATTAATAGGAATGTCATAACCTAATTATAGCCTTAGAATATGGGAAGGGGGTAGGAGGGGGAGGGGAGAGGGGAGGATGGTGGGAGGGAGAGTGATTGGTGGGGTCACCTCTATGGTTTGTCTTACAAGGGGTACAAGTGAATCTTTCTAAAAGCAGAGTATGAACATTTTAACTCAATAACTAAGAAAATGACATGAAGGTTACCTTAACCAGTTTGATGAGAGTCTTTCAAAATGTATATGAAAACAGAACACTGTACCCCATGATTGCATTAATGTACACAGTTATGCTATAAGAAATTTAAAAAAAAAGAGTTTTCCCCACAAAAAAAAAAGAACCAAAACTGAAAAAAAAAAAAAAAAAAAGAAGCTTTTTCTTATGGAGAGAATCAAAAGTGACAAATAGATATCCACCTTAGGATGGATCATCTGAGCAAGAGCCCTGGGAATACTTGGAGAAGAAATGTGAGTGAAGTAAAGAAGATAAAAGTGGTATGAGCTACTCAGCAGGATAGGAGTTAATTAGGGAATGTGCCCACATGTCCAAAAAGGAAAAAAGACAGCATCCTGGGCTCCATGTGGCCCCTGAGGATAGTACAACTGCATCTGGTGGGGTTGGGGGGGGGTCCCTCTACAGCGTCATCAGACCTTCAGACAGTTGAAGGCTGTGCAATTGTGCTGCTCCAGAAAGAAGAGATGGCTGGCTCCAAACCACGGGCAGTGTGACTAATGCTATTTTAACATCCTAACCCTGACCACTCTTTTTGCCCACCGATCTATGACTGCTGCCTTCTTCTTCCCTCTGCTGGTAGGGAGGAAGCAGAGAATCCCAAAGCTCTTATGCACCCTATGGGCAGGTGACATGCTCACCCTCATGTGGGGTGGGAGTGTCGAAGCAGAGCAGAAGACCACAGTCTGATGCCCAGGGCTGTGGCCTGAGTGATCTCACTCAACCACTTTGGAAACCCAGGTTGAGAACACCTGTAGCCATTGGAGCCCACTAATGGGGAAGCTGGACAATTATCACTCCCGTCACTTGAGAGGCCCTGAGTGGGACAAAGCTTGTTCGTCCAAGGCTTTTTGATTTGGGTGGACCACACACTACAGACTGCAGTGTACTGCCAGGTGCCCTGAGCACCCTGCTGTGTGCATAACTTGCTTTGCTCTCTCATGTCCTGTCTCATGGCTGCCCAGGCCCACACACATGGGCACCATGCCCAATGGATCTGCTGTATTCCTTGTAGGTATCCTTCCTCCTGAGTCTGCTCAGTCCCATGCTCTCATTCCACCTAGCTCTTCCAGAGGCTGAAGCAGAATTGCTTGACTTTAGAGTTCAAGGTTACAGTAATCTATGATCATGTCACTGCACTTCGCCTGGGGCCTCAGAAAGAGACACTGTCTTTCAGAAACGCACACATACACACACACACACACAGAGAAAAAAAAACAAAATAATACATAATTGAAAAAGTATTCTGTCTTTAATAAATGCTCCTGAGAAAAGTTAATATCCACATGCAAAATAATGCCATAAAGAAAATGCAACTCAAAATGGTTTGGAGAACTAGACATAAAAAGTGACACTATAAAACTCTTGGAGAAAAAAATAAGGAATGAGCCCCTTGACATTGGTCACTGGTCTTAGAAATAATTGTTTGTGTATGACGAAAAACACAGGCACACAGGCAACAAAAGCAAAAACACACAATTAGGACTATATCAAACATTAATAAAAAGCATCTATACTACCAAAGAAGCAATAACACAAAAATGCAACCTATAGAATGAGAGAAAATATTCGCAGACCATCCATCTGATGAGGGGTCAACATTCAAAAATATACAGACCTCATGAAACTTAATAGCAAAAATTAGAAAACAAAAATGAACATACAAAAACCCAAACACCCCAATTGAAATATGAGCAAAGAACTCAAATGGACAATTTTCTGAAGATGACATATAAATGTCCAACAGGCACATATGGAAATGTGCTCGACATCACTTATCATCAGGGAAATGCAAGTCAAAATCACAAGTGTCGATGAGGATGTGGGGGAAAGGGAACATGTACACATTGTTGGTGTATATGAACATGGATAGAACCATTGGGAAAAATAGTGTGGAAGTTTCTCAGATAGTGAGAAAGAGAACTACCATATGATTTAGGAATCCCAATTCTGGGTATATATCCAAGGGAAGTAAAATCAGTATCTTTAAGAGAGATTTGCATTCCCATGTTCATTGAAGTACTATTCCAATAGTTTAGATCTGTAAAACAACCTGAATGTCCATCAACTGATGAAACAATAACAAAATTGTAGTGTCTGTGTATAGTAGAATGCTATTCTGCCTTAGAAAAACAAGAAATCCCTTTTATTGGTGGCAATATGGAATAACATGGAGGATATTATGCTAAGTGAAATAAGCCAGATACAGAAAGAAATAAGATACTATTATAATCTTACTTACATTTGTAATGTAAGAAAAAACTAAAGTGAGAGAAACAGAGTATAATGAATATTGCAATGGACTGGGTGGGGGAAATGGGGAGATGTTGATCAAAGTGTACAGAATTTGGGGATAAGATGAAACAGTTCTAGACCTCTAATGTACAGCATTTTAACTATAGATAATAGTAATAGTCTGTATACTTAGAAGTTGCTGAGAGAGTAGACATTAAGTATTTTCATGACACACACACAAAAGGTAATTATGTGAGGCGATGGACATGTTAATTAGCTTAATTATGGAAATCTTTATACAAGGCATACTTATATCAAAATGCCACTTTGAAATCTTAAATACATACAATTTTTCATCAATTATACTTTAAGAAAGCTAGAAAAAAAAGAATACAATGACTACAATAAGCATTGTTCTAAGGAACATGCACATACTAAAATTATGGTCTCCAAAGTGCTAAATGTAAGTAAAATTATTATTCCCATTTCATAGTAGACAAAGTTGAGGCATAGAGACAGTGAATCATTAGTCTAGTTCATATATTCAGTAAATGGTATAGATAAAATTTGAGTTCGTACATAATCTTTTCCATGCTCAGTTCCTACTTTATGCCTTATTTATTTTGTTCAATTATACATATGTATATATATATATTTTAGCCTATGCTAGTTATCAAAGGTAATCAAAGATGTAAACATCAGGGGAAAATTCCTTGTTCAAGGATTTTAGAGCATGTTCCTGCATAAAAGGAAATAGGGAGAGGGCCAAGAAAGTCTGTGAAGGTTATAAAACTATAATACCTGTCTGACTCCATGTGAAGTGAAGATGGACTGAACACTGGGAGAATTATCCTACATTTCAAGATAACTAAAGGAGGTGTGGGCAAGCCATGGGGAGCCCCCAAGCCAGAACCACTCACCAACAGGGCTTCAGTCTCCCAGAAATAGCTAAGCCTGACTATTGCCTTGCTGAGGTAAGGCCTCTTAGCAAACACAGACTCAAATTCCCAAGTGCAGTATCTATCCCTTGGTCAATTATAGTTCCTAGGGCCGGAGGCTGAGAAGAGAAAAGTAAATTCTCATAACTGCCACATAGTTGAATTACATATAAATTTTTACTGCCTTTAATTTGTTTTCTACATATTAATCTTATTAATCTTGATTAAAAACAGAAATATAAAAAAATGACAAACACAGTATGATCCAAATAATATTTTTTTGGTTGCTGCTTTGTTGATTCATTATATGATATATTTGAACATTTGTTAGTTACATGGACTACTTATGATAATTTCTAGTAATTTTTAAATTCCTGTATTAGATCCTTTTTCTTTTCATATATACACTAGTAGGGGAGAAGGGATTTACTATGCAAAAATTTTGTTTTTAAAATTCAAAGGATTTTTTTTTTGAGTTTATAAGGAAATTAGAAATTACTTCCAAATGTCTTTTTTAACAAAGAAAACAAGGTTAAAAGTAGTTAGATGATTTTCCCAACATTACAGTGTGAGCTAGTTTTAAAGCTAAAATATGAGTTCCATGCCTGGCTTTTGTGTTTTGTGTCCAAATTAGGTACACAATAGCAGTACCTTCTTTCTATAAAGCCAACTGCCTTGCTTTATCTTTCTTATATGGTACATGCTGACTTCTGGATTAAAATGTATGCATCCCCCATCCTCATTCTTGATTGTTGAGCAATCAAGCTCAACAGTATTATGTATCAATCTCTCTGTGCATCTGGTAGAAGAGGTGAGAGAGGGCAGCAGGCAGTGAGGTCTTAGGGTTCTAGAGAGACACCCAAACTTTTGCACTCATTTTGGCGTCTAAGCTGGCAGCTGAGTCTCAGGTTGACAAAGAAGTTGGATGAGGCATCCCCCAAACTGCATGAAAATTTCACTTATTTGCAAGTCAACTGGAGCTGGCAACCTGACAATCAGGACAGCCAGTTCAGCCTGTGATCCTTTTAAAGAGAAGAGAAAAGTACTAACCAGTTGGGAAGCCAAAGTCAGATGAAGGCTACTTTCCTTTGTCTCATATTCAGAGAGCTGCCCTCCCTCAGACTCCCTCTTGATGATTGTGAGTATGGTGGGGATGATTAAGTAACAATGGCAAGGCTGTCACTTCCATAATTGTATCTTATGACCTCTTGACAGAGTGGCAATGATCGCAGATACATTTTCCTAACTCATCACAAGACTTTTCTCCACATGCCCCTACAATGTTGTCTTCCTTGGATATACAGATTAGTCATTATCTTTTTATTCTGTTATATAAATTCAACTGAAAATTTGAATGACTTGATTATTCCACAACTTTATTTTCACATAAGAAACCAATATTTCCATCTCCAATGCAGAGTCTGATGGTAGACTGAAATCCAGCAAGTAACAAAGAGCATTCTGAACTGTTCCAGGAGCATGTAAAACAAACAAACACAAGATGTCTTATGTATTTGTCTGCATTTAACACATATAATAACTAAATAAGATGCAAGAAAAATACATTAAAAAATGAAATAAGACATCATGAAGTATTTAACTAAATATGAAGACTCAAAATCTATAAAAAAATAAACATTAATGACAATAATAGTGTTTGCCATAGGTATAAAGCTTAGGAATGACAAGGCCATTTTATTTTAAGACTTTTTCTTCTCAGTAGGGTTTCTCAAGGTAAGGAGAGCAAAAGTTGTTACTTCTGCACTAAAGATAAAGAAGATTGTTTTTAGAGGTAAATAATTTTATGCAATCTCATGTCACCAAAACATGGCAGACTTTGGACTAGAATTTTAGTCATTTTCTAATAATGTATGTAAAAGGCAATCACAGAATTATTATAGGTTTGAGTTAGAACCTTTCATGTGAGTATTGGGAGTTGAGAAAGTAAAATCAATGAACAATATTTACAGAGCACTTTCATTCTGGGTCCCTTGCTGTACTAAAAGTACTGGGAGACATCTGAGAACAAGAAGAATGTATAGAGGATTTCCTTTTATGTTCCCGGTGGTTACTCCCCATGCAGAGCTCACCTAAATGTCATTTTCCTGGAGGTAACAGGTTAATTATTTGCAGTACTTTCTACAGAGGCCAAATTGCAAAGCTGTTCTTTGGTAATTTCCTAAGCTTCTAACAGAATATTTTAAAGATAGAAAAAATTGAATTTTCTAGAATTCTACTGAGACTCTAACTAAATCTCATGAAATAATTAGAAAGAAAAAAAAGAGAGAGAGAAAACATGATCTATTCTTAAGTATGAGGTGTGTAGGGAGAACCTCCAGGCTGCAGACATCCAGATAATCCTTTGCTTTTTTATTCAGTAAATGTTTCCCATAAGAGCTGCAATCTTGATGAGGTCTTAAAGAGTAAGCAAATTTAGACAAGAAATGAAAAGCATTTCAAAAAAGAAAGGCGTTTGGTACCTAACAAGTGCCCCATGTAACTTTAGAGGACAGAATTTTAAAGAAAGACATCTACCAAGAAAGTAGATCATCAATTCTCACTGCAAATTTCAAAAATCCAAGTTTTCCTTCCTTTAAAATATTCTGTAGGAAATATGAGGAATTTTCAAGGACTATCTTGTGACTAGGTAATTAGAACAATAGTCAACTCCCCACCTCTAGGCGAATGACCCTAAGGGACATTCCTCTGTGTGTTGGGAGGGGAGGGGTGTACTGCAGGAAAGGCCTGAGGAGGGTGAATGTTAATACCGGGTCTACTCCTCTCTCATACTGTCATATTCCTGCACATGCTTATTTTATTCAAAAGGAAAAACAAAAATAGCAAGGATAGAAACTAGCTCAATTACTTAATACTAAAAGAAATATTGTGAAATAAGCACGTTTGTGCTAGCATTGTCTTATTTTCATGTGTCTTTCATCCCCTGCCCCAGACTAGATGTCCAAGTGTTTCCCACAGCCCTCCTCCCCAGCTGCAGAAGCTACAACCTCCCTTTACACCCCATAAGCATATGTGCTCAAATAATAGTCACCTGGTAATGAATCTGAGAAGTACATTTTTGGCTATGTGGCTATACCAGGTCCTGAAAAAAGCTTCTGGAGTAGAGAGTCACTAGGTATAGGATCCAGTATTATGAACTGGGTATAAGATTTTATGCAAACCAAGATGTTTTTGAATCATAGTAAATGTGAAGATTGGAGAGATTATCTCCAATGAATTTTCCAACTCTGATGCATTATAACATTACAGAAGGGATGTAAATTCCAAAGGAGTGAGTAAATATGAAAGTGCTTTGACTACTAATATGTAATCATTTAATAAATGCTGTAAAGTCATCCCACAAGGTACATTCACAAAATGCTGAGAGGACACTTGTCTTGGGGAGGAGACGGAACAAGAATTTTGTTGCTTACTGGCGTCATTTGCTTTCTGGACTCTGGCATTTGACCTGCCCAGACATGCCCATTGCATATTATTCTGCAATGAATGTGAAGGATTCATCCCAAGGTCATGGCCTCATATGTCCAGGGGGCTCTACCACCAAAGAGACAAGAGGCATAGGTTTTTGAAAAATCATCTCCAGCCATGGAAATCATCAAGCCATACTCACACTGATTTGCTTTTTCACAACAAAAATGGAAATTCAGATACCCTGTTACCAGAGCAGCGTTGCCAGCCCTTGACCCATGTGTAAGCCCTACCTCCTTCCCCATCACCTGGCTGTTTGTCTCTCTTGCCTGTTATTTCCATCATAATGGAGCACTCCTAACAATGCGGGCACAGTGCCAGCTCCCATTGCTGCCTGATGCTCCAGTGGGCTTTGGATGTGTACACATGTTGAAGGGACATTTAAATGATGTTTGTGTGCTGCACAATCAGAAAAACAACATTTCCGCACTGGCTCCTTTGATGTCCTAAAAGCGGGCTATCATAATACAAGAAGATTTTTTAATGGCTATAAATAAATCTAAGTGGCTCCAGCCTACCTCAGGAAGCTTCACGTGGCTCCAATGGCTCATTGAGGGGCCTGTCCTCAGACCTCAGTGGGCTCAATTATCACATTTCAAGTACACTTTGGTTCCAACAATACTCTGAAATTAGAAAATAAGAGAGAGAAATAAACTCCTTGTACTAGGATGGTAAGAGACAAGTGTTAAGGTTGGGAAATAAACAGAAAGAAATGAGGAGAATCCATTTCCCCTATTGGAAAGTCCTATAGAGCTTTCTGTCCAGGATAATTAACAGCTCTAGGGCAAAACAAATGATGCACTTCACTTTCCTTTGAACCTGGTACCGGTATTAAACACACAGATAGCCACAAGTTGTGATTACTTTGCAAGTTGACAAATTTAATTGAAGCAAATTTCAAGTGGGAATAGTTCAGAGGAAACAAGAATTAGACTTGCACTTCTCAACCGGTGGGTTACAACCCACAGGAACTGTATTAAAGGGTTGTAGCATTAGGAAGGTTGAGAACCACTGTCTTAAAGGAAGCATGTGCCCAGGATGGTCACACACACACACACCATTTTAAAGGAGAAAACTGCTTGAGAACAGGAACCTCAATAAACCAAAGTATAATCTATTCTGGGAATGGTGAAAAGAGGAGTTGTTCGGCAACATATTGCATGAGGTGGGGTGGCCACGGAAAAGACAAACTCAGCTTGTTAGTAATGTTTGGAATTAGACTGAGAAAATATAAGAGCCTTTGAAAAAATGCCAGTGAGGTAGCAGATAACAGAAAAGTGAAAGACTTAGCATATACCTGAAGGGCAGGATCAGCAGAAATTGGGGTAGTTAGTCAAGGTTACCGAACACAACACAAGGCTAAAAAGTACAAGACAAGAACATGATTTGAAGAAGGTGAAATCTCATGGACATTGGATCAGATGTACCCACAGAAAACAGATTTGGAAAATTGACAACAGCTGAAAATATAGTTCTCAGTGTGAGGAGAGAGAGAAGGGCTGAAAATTTGGTAAGAGAAGCAAAGAGAATAGAACTTAAATTTATATAGTTTAAAAGGAGTTGGAATTTCCAGGGATGGGCCCAGGAGGAGAGTTATCAGTGTCAAAAATGAAGGAGCAGCAGGAGGGCATGGGACATAAAAACTAGAATGGGAAAGTATTTCATGGTGTGTGCACTCAACATGGCAAATGTTCAAAGAATCGCAATAGTATAAGAAATAAGGGGCATATTAGCTTTGGCAGTTTGAGGATTATAAGTATAGTTAGCAAATTAATTTCAGGAGAAACATAGGAAAAAGCAAAATCCCAGAGGGAGAGTGGATGAGAGATAATAAACTGAAGATTTAGATTGTGACTGATCTTTAACATAAGTAAAGAGAAGAGCAAAACCTTGATATTTCTGTAGATTAAAGGGAAGGAGATTATAGGTGAGGGGAAATCGCAAGTGATAGGAGGAATTGATGTATATTACATGTCAGTTACCACCAAGCTCTATCACAACTTTGTAGAACTTTTGGAAGAGAAGTCTCAAGTATTCCAGGTAATCATTTTGGCTCCCATTTCTCAAATCAGACCTAGATTTCTAACAGTTTAAAAATCATCTAGAATCCTTGATATCAATTCTCATTGATATGATGCTGTAATCCAGACCCAGACCTTAAGGGTGGAGGCATGGTGTGCATGTACCACGCCCATAGACCACATGGGTGACTCAGTCTCTTAATGCTGGAGTAACTAAAGGGAAACTATAGGTGAAATGCCTATATGCCTTTGACCAAAAAAGCCGCTTGAAAGAGAGCAGTGAAAAGACTTTGTGCAGGCATACTTGTAAGAAACTGGGGCAGAATCCCATGTGGCCAGGTTGGTTGTGGGCCTAACATGACCAAAGCTTTGACTGGAATAGCATTTCCAGACTGTGTTAAGAAATTAAGGTTCACTTTATAAGGCCAATGAAAAAGCCCTTTAGAAAACTGGTCAGATACCCATCAGTAACCTTTCCTGATCTGTGGTAAGTGATGAAGGTTGCTTGCTGATGGGTCTGGGAATGGAGTAACCTTTCCTGATCTGTGGTATGTGACAAAGGTCACTGGCTGAAGGGTCCAGGAATGGAAATGTGCTAGGGGACCTCAAGAGAAGAGGAATTTACCCAGTACATATAGGTATCTAATGGCACAGATGAAACCTGGGCTCATGAAAGCCTTTTGAGAAGTCCAGCCTGAGAATTCCTATAAAAGACTCCCACAAAAACCCCCTGACTTAAGGCCTACATGGGAGCAGAAGTTTGCATACAAATTCCTGTATGCCCAAGTAGTTTCTCTACGCTTTGCTTAAAGATTCAAAGTAACTGCCTCCAAATGGCATGGTCAGTAAGAACAGTCATTCAAATCCTCCCTTTCCCCCATAGCCTCAGGTTTCATCAGATAAGAACAAGGAAAGTAATAACTGACAACCTGTCTTTTATTAAGTTATGTTAAACCTGGTTATGTTGAAAGGGTTAGCTTAAAGGTATATATTGGGTGGATTATCAGGGAGGAGCTACTTACAGGATGGGTGGTCGTAAGATGTTTAAATGGATTAATGAAGTCATTGATGTCCAATGCTCATGTGCAGAGGGATTGTAATGAAAGTTAATGAGGTCAATGCTGTATAGTGTGCATGCACAAGATTGCCTATATAAACCAACAGCAAATAAAGAAAGCTCGCCATTTTGCCTGAGCGAGCAGATGGTCACCTTTATTTAAAACACAATTTCAATAAGTGTGCTTATTCTTCATAACATTGCTTTTCTGTGAGACCCTTACAGCAACAGGAAACCAAAAAGGAAATCAGAATCTGAGCTGATGGGAACATTTCACATGACTGTTAATCAAACCTGATATTGTGCTTGACATAGAATTAGGATCTTGGAGACAGAAAGATTAGGAATTAGGATGTCTGGCAAATGATAGACACAGACAAGGCTGGAGCAAATAGGTATTAAAGAAAGACTGTCAGTAAAGCAAGTCAGTTATGAGGAGAGGGTATAAAATCTCAAGCAAGGATACTGGACCAAGTGAGAAGATAAATAGCAGTTCAGACTTCCAATAATTTTCCTCTGCAGAATTGTAATTGGTCAAGACAGCAGGAAGTCATTTAAAGTTGAACTTATGGTATCTCTGATTATGCCCCTAGAAGCTAGTCAAATGTATCCAAACTTAGTTAGGGAGAGACAGTAATGAAGAAAAATAAAGGGAAAATGAAAATTTAGAGAGAGGAATAACATTGAGGACAAACATCACCGTACTTGTGCAGAATGGTGGTCACAGATATCAGTAGTGATGATGCCTTTGTACCAAAATCTCTCTTGTATATATTTTAGTTAATTATGATGTCCTCTCATTTCATCCACATAGTAACTATTTTAGCAAAAATAAAGGTAGAAATAATAATCTCCATTTCCATTTGAGAGGAGGGTGAACCAGCATGTTAAAGCAATTATATCAATGTCTTGAAATTATTAGTAATTATTAGCAGAACAAACTGGAATGTTGGTCAACTGAGTACTAATCTAGTGCATTTTTTTGGTGTCCTACTTTATAATTTCTAATGAGATTAAAGCAAAATGAGTACAAATACAAATATTCCATTTTTTTCTCTTGCCTTCTTTTCTCTCAAGTTGAAGATATGACAATTAAAAATTCCACATTCCAAAGTGAAAAGGAATCCCTTTTCTTCTGCCATCTAGACTTCTTAATGAAGGATTAATGGGATCAATGGGATCGAAAAGGATTTGCAACAGATTCCATGAGAGCAAGATTTGCCTGCTTCTCCCTGAGCCTTCTCTCCTTGATCTTCAAACATTCCATAAGCAAGACCAGGAGCTAAGTCACACCACCCCTCCTTCCCTGTCACTCCCTTCCAGACCCACCCCCTTCTCCTACTCCTTCCATTATCTTAGACTAAGATAATGATACCTGCCCTATGAATGATCCTGCAAATGCAGCTAGTTCTTTAGAACAATAGCTCTTCATCTCTGTGGGAAACACAAGGAGTATTTGGGGGAGTGGACTGAAAAGATAATAAAAATGGCCAGCTAAATCTCAGATGTTTTTTAATTACCAAAAAGAAGATAAAAGAAAGATTAGCTGCTCTCTGAATGGTGGAGTCTTCCAGGAGACCAAATAAGTCTTCTATAAACTGATTTGCCTTCCTGATGGTGATTTACCAGACTGACACCTAATTTGTTCGGAGCACAGTTGATGCTTCAGACACAATGGTGGATGACAGCCCACATAACCTCTCTTTCAGCTTTCATCTCATATATTCCATTTGAAGTTGAGTTCCGACAAGAGAGAGGCATAGAATTAATATTACCTTGGATCGTCTCAGTCTCCAGAGGGAGCAGCAAAAGCTTTTCTGGAAACAATAAACCCTTTAAACATGACAGGGGGAATGGGACCTTAGGAGGTCTCTGAAAGTATCCATTATTAAAGAAGGAGAAGGAAAAACCCTTGTGGGTGACTTTGATTTTTTTTTTTTCTTCCACAGCAAAAGCAGTGATGAACTAGTGCCAGTTTTACATACAAATTTAAAGTCTGGGATGGTTTATGTTAAAAATCTCTCTTTCCCCTGCCCCTTAGCATATTAAGTAGAGAAAAAGAATTCATCATGAACTATATTTGTAATGACATTAATATCCCCTTTCTGTTTAATCTTTACCAAATAAAATTAAAATAAAGATGGATAACTTCAACAACAGAAGCCAGAGAGAAAAACACATTATATCTGATCATACATATGTCTAATTTAATTATCCAAATGTACACAAAAGAAGTCTGTGTGAGAATCAGGAATTTGAGAATATTTTAATTGAAACTTAACAGTGTGGACTTCCAGAATATCAATAGTGTCTACTAATAAAAACACATTAGTGTAATACCTTTATTGTTGTTAAAAGAAACCACCTGAAACTGCACAGAGCATCTTATATTTCTAATATTTTTGTAGAGTAGCTTGTAATAGCTTTCCTAACTATAATATTTAAGAGAACGAGGCAGAAGTAGCCTCCATACGATACGCTATATATTGACACTACAGTAAAAAATTACATTTTTTGCCTTAAACTTCATACTTATACATATTTTGTATTCTTTCTAGGCCTCAATATTCTTGTCTGTGAAATTGGTATAATAATAAGGTATTATTATATAATAATACCGATTTCACATCATTTTTGAGTGAATCAAAGAGGCAAATATATGAATTATTAACAAATATTCCTGCAGGGGGAGTTAAGGGGCACTGTGGCTCAGTGTTTAGGATGAAGGGAGCATGGACTGAGCATAAGATTAGGTAGAGATGAGGTATAATAAGGTCTGGAAGCTCACTTTTTGGATGGTACTGGTCCAGGGCTCCAAGAGGGCCAAAATTGTCATCCCACTGTAACTGAAGAGATTGAATGTTTTAATTATCTATTGCAATACGGTGATAGCATTACCTCAAAATTTTATGATATGGACCCAAAGATGTTGCTATCTCATGATTTCTGTGTTAGGAATGCAGCAAGGCACAGCTGGGAGCCTCTACCTCAGGGTTTCTCCAAGGCTATAAACCAAGGTTATACCTAGGGCTGCACCCATCTCAAGGCTGCCTGGGTCTCATATCATATCTATAGAAGCAGAGTTTGGCCTGGGAAGGATAGACATACAAATTTCATTCACATGGCTAGTGCCAATCCTCAGAAGATTCTCTACCAAACTCTCAGGTAAAGTTCGACAGGCATGGGGTTTGCATCAGGTAAAGGGGAGCATAGCAGAGATATTTTCAACATCTTACTAGATTGTTGGCCCCATGGGACAGGTCATTGAATATAAAAAGTTGCTCCAAGAGGAGCATGGCAAGTCAACTTCTTCACCAGATGCAAAGAAGCTGCAATGAACTTGAAAACAACTGAACTTAATTAAGTACCCAGCTCCTGCACCCCTTAGAATTCTCCTTTAAGGACAGAGAGGCCTATTACAGTAAAGTGAGCTGATGTTAGCAATTTCTCACAAAAAGCCACTTCCCGGGTATGTCTTGGGGTCATGACACGCTAACTTGAATTTCCTACACACTGTTAATTGATGTCCCTGAGGGATCACAAAGTTACTCACTTATTCAAGGAAGATTCAGTGATAATCACCAGGTAGGAATTAATGAGGCAAGAACATGGAACCACACATTTACAAATTTTTTTCTGCAGCCAAATGGGATTAAAAGTAATTAGGTTCTGGGTATAGATCTCTGTTACCCAGAAGAAAAATAAAATAAAATAAAATAACCAGAGATTACCATAAAGTATGACCTACATGTGAAGAGTTGATCTCTTAATAACATTATTTAATTTCTTTGGGTTGAAAGTGATACCATTGAGGATTTAAAATTTAAATTAAATTAGCTACAGTTTTTTTTTTTTTTGTAATAGTGTCTTCTATTTTACAAAGCACTTTCACACCTTATCTGCAACTAACTTTAATCATAGCCATTTGCCCATTGCAAAAGCTCATGAGAACTTTCCCCAGGTGAAAAGTTTTGCCCAGATTTTTGTTATCATTGTCATACTTCCTAACCACATTCTTTCTAGCACACACAGAGGTGCACACTTATACCCACATACTTACACACTTGACCTGGTCAACACCTGTTAATATTTTAGATCTCCACTTAGGGATCAACTTCCTCTTCTAGACTGATTCTCGTCCTGGTGTGGACCTTACCATTAACTGGAAAGGCTGTCCTCAAACCAATGACATTGTTATCAAATGGGAAAAGGCCAGGTGTCCATAGATTTTTAAAGCTTCCCAAGTGTTTCCCATATACAGCCAGCGTTGAAAACCCTGCTCCAGATCCATACATATTTGAAATTAACCAGAGCTAAAAGGGTTTTCTATAGGATCAGAATAGGACTTTTTCAGACCCAGGGAAGTGAATGCTTAAATATAATCTGCCCCATGAGAAGATCCCAATTTTATTTATTTAGAGTTTGAGTTCCCAAAGGACTATATATCTTTCAGTTTTTAATATCCCCATAACATGTGGCTATGCAAAGCTATGTAATAAGCATTATTAGACTTCTAAAAATTAGTTGTACATTATAATCTCATGAGTAGCTTATAAAAAGGTAGGAATTTGTAGGTCTCATATCATATCTATAGAAGCAGAGTTTGGGGATTTAGATAATGCTGATATTGTTAATTGAAGAGACATTGGTCTAAAGAGCAGATGACTTTAGGACAAAGGGACCTTAGAGGTCAATCATGTTGAAAATTTACCTGGAGCAGGAATCATATGTAAAATATCCTGGGAGACACCTGAACATTTCCAGGGATGAGATGTTCACTACTTCTCCTTCAAGCACTCTTCACTGTTATACCATTGGGACCACGCCTGCATTCTCACTACCTTGTTTAAAAGTTTTTTAATAGATACTGTTTTGTAGTTTCTGTCAGCTTTCAACCAGTGTGTTGTTACAGTAGTGCCTGTGATACATTACCTGCTCACAAGAAATCAAAGAGTTTAGACAAGTAAAAAGAAAATTGAGATAGTATGATAAATTCTAGCAAGGGGTTCAAAACAAGGGGGAGCAGGCACATGATTCAGCCTTGGGGCAGTCAAGGAAGGGTTCGTAGCGTGAGTGAAGAATAAGATGAAGCCCGGAAGTTAACAATGGTCATCCAGGTGAATGTGTGTGGCTGAAGCTGGAGGAGGCTTAGCAGTTGCTTCATAATCATCAACATAGATGACTTCTGTAGTGAATTTTTTTTCCTTCCCATATAATGAGCAATGGGCACCAGCTGGGTGTCCTCCAATTCTGACACTATCTATCTAGAGAGAGTGTTAGATCCACCAAGGTGAGGGCTCATTCACCAAGACTTCCCCCCACCCCCAGACACCAGTTGTGAGCCCAGGCCTCCAGCACTTCTGACAGACAAAATTCAAGTTGCAGTTACCCCTGTTTCAATTCGATTACTTTGTTGGAGCAGCTCAGGGATCTCAGGGAAACATTGTAAAATATAACAGAAGGTACAGATGAAGATATGTGTAGGGTAAGGTATGGGGGAAGGGCCATGAAGCTTCTGTGGTCTCCCAGGTACACCAGCCCCAGGAACCTGGAAGCTCTCAAAGCTTGTCCTCTTGCATTTTTAATGGAGGCTTCATTAAGTAGGCATGACTGACAGCGATGTAGAAATGTGACTGTACAAAAAGTACATAATTTAAACTCAGAAGTTTGGTCTGTTCATAGTCTTCTTGGCCTCTCTGTGCAGTATTTTTTCCTCCAGTGTGCGGGGTAACATGCCCTGTGGAATGGAAGTATTTTGACCCATCATCAGATTAGAGTCCTGCCTTGGTCAGGTGAAAGGAGGACAGGAGAAGGTCAGAGAGAGAGATTCTGTCTCCTGAGGGCTGCTCCTGAGGCCTCAACTGCCCTAACATTCCTAGCATTGTACCAACAAAAAACTGTACTAAGGTCTATGGGGGTTATGGGACAGGAACAACTATGGATTAAAAATATATAAAATATAAAAACTGTATATGTGTGTATATGTGTGTATATATATATGTGTATATGTATATATAATAAAGGAATTTTGGAACAGTATTCTAATTCCAGTTATTTCTAGTATTCAATATTCAATATTTAATGCCAGTTTCTTCTGGCATTAAAGACACCAACCATCCTGATTTGTCCAGAATTTTCCTATTTTAAAAGGTTTCACTTCCCAGTGAATCTCATAGTCCTAGGTTGGTCACTCAAGAGGTTTAGTATTCTATGATAGGGTAGGGTGGCCAAAATAATTTCACCAAAAAATAAGGGTGTTAATAGAGTCACCCCCTGGCATGCAGCCTCCTTCTGCACATGCATGAGGCTCCAGAACCCAGGGGCAGTTTGATTAAAGACGTGCCACAATGATGATGAATACAAACTTAGTCAAGTTTACAATTTTTCCCACTTTATCTTGTTCATGCCTTCAAAGTCATTCTGCATGTCATCTTTAATGCATATATTATGGATAGGGAGCTGATTTCTGTGCTAGAAAAGTCTGCTGGATCTAGTTTTGGGACAGACCTCAGAGAAATATTCCAGATTAGAAAACTCATGAAGCCCAGAAATCAGTTTCACCAATCTTAACATGTAGGAAATCAGTTGGTTAAATTGCTTGATGAATTTCAAGATTTAAGATAGACAATTACCCGGAAAAGACAGCTCTGATCTCAGACTCAGAGAAAAGACAGATGTGGATGTGAGAAAGAAGACAGATGTGATGTGATGCCCTGGAATTTCTTGGAACAGAGTTTAATGAAAAGCTCTCTTTTAAGTGGCCATGCTAGTGGGTTTTTTCAAGTTGATTAGTTGACAAGACTATTTAGCATATTAGAACACTGGATACTCCAAAGTTAAAGATTAAAAAGAATTTTTTCTCCTACTGTCTCTCACTTAATTGCCTTCTGCAGTTTGCTCGAAACAGCTGTCTTCTTAACCTATCCTAATGAGCTTCGACTGCTGGCGTGGAATACTCAATACCATTTTAAAATGTGATTCATGGAAAAATAAAAATTTCCTTTTCTATGATTTTCCCGGTAGATGAGAACTTGGAAGCCATAGGCCCAAGGGGAGACACTGAGCTCACACTGTCTGGGCTCCATGACCTCAGAGAAGTCAAGAATTTCAAGTTCACCGCTTCACATTAAAGTGGTAACTCAAATTGTTCTGCTACTTCTTTAGTACCCTATAGATACTTTGATTTTAAATGAGACTTATAGAGAAACGGCCGTGTTTAACTTAAAGGAATTATTTTCATGATTATTTTCATACTGCAATAAGTTGGAAAGTGCTATAGGATCTATTTTCAGGCCCAAGGGAGATTAAAGTATAAAAACAAGGTTAGTTTTCAGGAGCAGTAATCCTACAGCCCATTGTATTTATGATCTTTGTTATTACTAATTCTTTCTTCAAGTAAATAAATATCCATTCCATACTGTATATAAGCCAGGCACTATTGAAGGCACTGATGATGCACCAAGAATCATACAAGGTCCATGTCCTCCTACAACTTTCAGTCTACTTGAAAGGTAAATATAAAATGGGCAAACCAATACATAATAAAGAAAATGCCAGTTGTTGGTAGGTGTTCATGATGGAAAGGGACTAGAATACTACCATTTTATTTTTCATCATTATGTAGTCAGCGTAATTAGTATTTTTTTTTTTTTAAGATTTCTGGGATCAGAGGAACTGGACATAAGAGAATGCATCATCTCACCATTCAACAAATGTTTATTGAGCTTTTCCTGGCGACTGCATGCCAGGTACTGTCCTCGGTGCTGGAACTGACACTTTCCATTGAGCTGTGGTTATATGACTCAGATTTTATAGTTTGACTTTCTTTACCCATTTCTTTACTTTCTAACTTCTCATTTTTCACAGGAATGACATTCTTCTTCATGGTTAAAAGTAAACTTTTTGATTGAAAAATATCTTCCTGATGTCATCATTTGTAGTATGACCTCAAACTAGACAATTGTTCTGCCTGAGTTGTCTCAGGATGGTCAGCGTTCTGGTTCAGTAACACTCAGCCTTTCTCGTACTTTGATTTGGAAAATACATTGTGTAAAGGGAAAAGCTGGAGGTCGGGGTATGCCTCCAGCCATATAGGGTTTTCCTGGCCATGGATTTTGAGGAAAAAAATAATGAAAGGATTATTCATTATTATAGTCAAAAAATGTGAAGGATTAATTCATGGGAAATGTATTCCTTTGCTAAATATTTTTTTAGCATTGACTATATGATTGAAACTGAACAAAACACTGGAATTATAGCACTAATCAAACTAACCACACAAATCAAAAAACAAGTCCCTGGCCTCATGTGCCTGACTATTTTGCTGGTAAAATTGTGAGAGGTGAAAGTTTTTGTTAGTTTCAAGATTGTCTTGAGTGCATTAGAGTATTTACTTGCTTGTGTATTTGCTTCTTTGTAAGATTTTCTGATGATTCTGAGTACATTGTGTAACAAATAAGAAAGATAATTCCCATAGATTTTATTAAAATCTGTTTCCTAGGCTATGTAAGGTGGCTGACAGCTATAATTCTAGCACTTTGGGAGGCCAAGTCAGAAGGTCAAGATCTGCCTGAGCAAAGTGAGACCCTATCTATACTAAAAATAGAAAAACTAGCTGGATGTCATTACAAGCATCTATTGTCCCAGGTACTTAGGAGACTGAGGCAGGAGGACTACTTAAACCTACGACTTAAAGGTTGCTATGAACTAGGCTGAAGTCAAGCCCAGTTGACAGAAAAAGACTTTTTTTCAAAAACAAAAACAAGTACAGGCTCAGCACCTGTAGCTCAAGTGGTTAAGGCACCACCCACATACACCTAGCGTGGCAGGTTCGAATCCAGCCCAGGCAGCCAAACAACAATGATGGCTGCAACCAAAACAAAAAAAAAAATAGCCAGGCGTTGTGGCGGGCACCTGTGGTCCCAGCTACTTGGGAGGCTGAGGCAGGAGAGTCACTTGAGCCCAGGAGTTGGAGGTTGCTGTGAGCTGGGATGCCATGGCACTCTACCCAAGGGGACAGCTTGAGGCTCTGTCTCAAAAAAAAAAAAAAGTGCAAGAAAAACAAAATCAAATAAACCCCTCCCTCCAAAAAGACAAACATAAACCTCTTTCCTATTTTGAATTTAAAAGAACAAAATTGCAATTTTTGTAGTGATATTATTTAAAAGCTCCATTCATTCTTCATTACCAAAATATAACAGTATAAAGAAACCTAGAGATTTTTTCAATAGGATGTTAGCAACTATGACCTGAGTAGATGTTTGAAAATATAATTTCAGGTGGATGATGTTCTCTTACAATCTTTCCTTTTGCCATGAGAAAAACATTCCTTGGGCAACTGCTAGTCCATGGAGCATGGAGATTCTGTATAGTCTGAAGCTCAACCAGCCCACCCAGGTTCACTGAACTGCAAACAACACTTTACACATGCACAAGAAATAAATGCTTATCAGCGTAAACCACTGAATGTTGGTGGTTAGTTATACCGCTCTGTTATACAGCTGACCAGTACAGATGTCCAGGTAATTGGGCTGAAATCATCTCTGCATTCTCCAGACCCACATATTTCCCAGCAGCCAAAAAAAGACATTGTTACAGAGAGCAGGGAAGGGTATAACAATGTATGTCACATTTTTGTGAAACAAGAAACCTACTGCCAAGAAGAGTATAGATTAGAATTAGATGCTCTAAAATAAATACAAAAAAAAAGGCATTAATAAAAATAATTGAAGTGGTCCAATTTACAAAATTAGCATATGCTGATTTTCAAATTAGGTGGTACTCACATTTTCTATTTTACAATTATAAAAGTGAAGGAACAAATTATTTGAGGTAGAAAGCAATGAATCAATGCTGCAAATCAGAGTTGGGATTATACCAACCTGAGTCTTATGAAGGTCAAAATATTTATAGGGCAACAAAAACAGTGAACGAGAAAAGGTAGCGGGTCAGAAGAGAGAAGGGATTGATCACAGAAAAAAGTGAGAGATGCAGGGCAGTGTTTGTGGCTCAAAGGAGTAGGGTGCCAGCCCCATAGGCCGGAGGTGGCAGGTTCAAACACAGCCCTGGCCAAAAACTGAAAAAAAAAAAAAAAAGAAGAAGAAGAAGTTAGAGATGCAATGATAAACAATTTATAAAGCTACTTGGGCAATGTAGCTGATCTACTTAAGTAAATGTATTGGGCCCTCTGTTGCCTGCAGCATTAATAATAATTTAAAAACTCTATTATTGAATCACTTGAAAATTTGAAATAAAGCTAAAAACACCAACTTTGTTTATATTTCTATATCCAAGCTATATCCAGCAAGCTTTGATTCTGAAATAAAGTGTTACGACATGTTAGACTTTGGATAAGGGTGGCTGAGGGAGCTTTTTATCTCATTATAGTGGCACCAATTTGTTCCAAGGACCTCTCTTCTTGAGTGGGTCTGTGTGAGCTTCTCCACTTTCCAATCGAACTCAGAATTGCAGTAATTTAATCCGGGCTTCATCCCAGTACACTATACCATTTCCAGGAGACTAGGGAACCCATGTCTAGGAGAAACTGTGCTTAGGAAATTCCTCCTAATCCAATTCATGTTTTTCCACTCGGCTGCCTGGAAGTGGCCCACCTCCATTTGCTAGTACTATGTCCTCCTTAATTACAGGAACTAATTGCCACTTCTCTGTGTTATACAGGCTTCTCCTGCTCTTAAAGCAGCCACAAAGCTAAGTCAGCATGCAGAATTTGACCCTGTAACTGAGCTGCTCTTTTAATTAGGGGTGGAGTAAGAAGGAGGAAAAAAAAAAGACATAGAGATTGTGCAGACTGCCTAAGGAGTGTAAGCAAGCCCTGTGGATACATTTACATATCTAAATTTAGCCAACTTTAGGTTTCTAACAAGCTCTGTTTCTTCCTTTAACTCAGCACTTTAAAGGGATTTGCAAAGAGTTCCCTGAAGTGAAATTGAACATGAGAATAAACATGATATGTGCTTATATTTTCTAACTAGAAGATACTTATACATATATTTGGCATATACTTCTAACTTCCTGACTACTCTTAATGATTTTTCATTACTGCTATGAATTGATACAAGAATATAGAATTTAATATTGACATTAGTCTCACTGGATTACAGAAACAGTAAGCTATATATTACTGGAATATAGTGGCTAACTGTGGCAACTATAATTCAGATGAATTGTGCTTTCATTTGATTGATTAGCTAAATATTTTAGTCAAAAGTGGCCTTGATTACGGCACACAAGTCTATGTTTGGGGATACATCTATGCTTGATCAATATCCGTCGTGTACTTAAATATGCTTTGATTGTTGTTTATCTCTTCAGTTCATTGTTTGAGTAGTTAGACTACCCAGTCCAGGCTCAGGAGAAGCCTGCTCCCTAGAAAGAAAAGGCTAAACCAGAAAGAGCCTATAATTGGGAAGTTCTTTTTTTTTTTTTTGCAATTTTTGGCTAGGCCTGGGTTTGAACCCACCACCTCTGGCATATGGGGTCAGTGCCCTACTCCTTTGAGCCATAGGTGCCACTCCGGAAGTTCTTTTTTAAATTATTATTTTATCATTATTATTTACTTAATCAAGGGGAATGATGAATACAATGGATTGGCATAGGAAAATCCTTTCTGTCTTCATTCTAGTGTGCCATTGTCTTAACATTTAGAGACTATAAGTCTATAAACATTATTTTCTAGACTTTTTTGAGACTTAGGTTCTTGTCCTCAGTAGTCCTCAACCTTTTTGGCACCAGGGACTGTTTTCATGGAAGACAATTTTCCATAGATAGGGACCAAAGGGGGAAATCATTTTGCTGTAAATCTGTAAGCCATTGATTTATTATGGTGTCTGTCCAGTCAGCCCTCCCTGCTAATGATAAGCTGTGTTTGCAGCTGCTCTTCAGCACTAGTGTCACCACCTCCGCTCTACCTCAGATCATCAGCCATCAGATCCTCACAAGGAGCGTGCACACTGGATCCCTCACATACACAGTTTATAGTGGGGTCCATGCTCTTATGAGATTGATAATGCTCCCTGCTGCTTTCTGATAGGGGGCAGAACTCAGGCAGTGATGTAAACAATGGGGAGTGGCTATACATACAGATAAAACTTAGCTCACTTGACTGCGGCTCACCTCCTGCTGTGCGGGCTGATTCCTAACTGGCCACAGACCAGTGTTCATCCATGACCCAGGGGTGGGGGACCGCAGCTCTACATGGTTTGAATTCAATTAGATGTACTTGCTTAATATGGGAATGTTCATCATGCTATTACTGATGTCAAAGAAATCCATAGTCCTGTTACATTTGTCTATAGTAGAATTAACATAGGACCTAGTGTCTCGTCCGTAGCTTTACTCACATCAAAAGGTGGAGGATCAGGCATATATCATCTGCTAGTGCTGATATAGCAGGTGCAAAATGGTTCTGGAGTCAACAGTTATAGGAGGCAGCTTCTTGGTCCCAGACAATGTATTACCTTGAAGCCAATAATCCAAATTGACACTCAACTTTCTGATCATGGTAGATGAATCAACTCCAATCACAAGCCAAATACGTTGTGTTGTGCAAGTTATTTCTCCATGCCCACCTGGATTTAAACTCTTTCATCATTGGAATAAGTTGCAAGAACCTCATTCCTTATATTTCTTTCCCCTTAAAATAACTATAACATTTTATTTGAACTGTATTTTGACACTAACTAATATATTATTGGTGCAAAATGTAGTTGTGAGTAACACGCAAACAAGTGGTCAAAATTTCAGATTAAACATAGGGGATTTGCTATCAAGATTGAAGAGAGTAAGAATTTAGTATTATCAAAGGAAATGATACTAGTGGTACCGAGTGGTGAAACAAGTATTGGATTTGTTCCTTGTAATCTGGTGTAAAGTGCCGGTTGAGGGACAGCTGACAGTTGAAAATAGCACTGTATAATGTTTCCAGAAAACATAAGGACTGGACAAAAGGGTGAATTCTAATTGCATTGGGGAGATGGATATACAAAATGACAAACCAGGGGTTTTAAATTCTCATTATCCTCAGTGAAAGAGGCATAGTTTATTGCTTTCCTGTAAAAATGATTTTATATTTTGTACTCATAGGGCTGACATTTTAAAAAACTAGACTTAGACTAAATCTCTGTATTGTTGAACTAAAATGTAATTTGTATTCACCAGCCTTACGAATGAAAGCTGAAATCTTGGTTAGATTGAGATGTTTAGAATGAGAATACCAAAACTAATAATTACAGATATACAAACCCCAAACTGATACCTTCTTCTATAAGCAACCCTTCTCTTATCTAAAGAGTATAGTTGGTCTTTGCTTGAAGGCCAAGGTAGGGTCTCTGATTCTGTCTTTCCTCATTATTCTTAGTTACCTCCATGTAGATAATCACAGTCAGATTACAATAAAATTGGGAGGCTACCTAGAGGTTTAATATGGAAGATAAATACACAAGATTAAGCAATTATTAGATTTTTAAATTGACAATAATTTATATTGGCAGTATAATTGAGGAATATGTATAGGAAGTTGCTAGACCAAAAAGAAGAGAAATATTTCCATCATGTTGAATTCACTGATTAGGTAAATTACTATTTTGGATTCCATAAGTGAGATTAAAAAGCTAGAAATAGTTGTAGTTGTTTAGACTATTAGTTAACTAATACCTACATTTTAAAATGTCCTATAGTGAAGGACACTTACAGTGAATGAAGTAGAAAAGTCAGAAATTTCTTGATATAAGATGTAAAAAAATCCAAACATGGGATGGATTTACTGCAGGTGATCATCTTATGCAATCTCATAACACCATGCTTTGAGAGCATCTAGAAGAATTCCATTTATAAAGTTATGAGAAATGAACTGCTGATGGGGAGTCCTAGCATCCCTGACAAGTACTGTGCATATTCTCTGCAGGATCATTGCAGAGAAGGTGATGGAATAGCAGGTTCATCAAAGTACTTAGCTGTGAGAAACGAGGGAGGTCTGAGGATCAGAATATTTTGAGTTGCAGAGAACTTTGATGGTGTCTCACTGATCATGAGGTCCCTAGAAGTAAAATGTTGCTTAAGTTGAGTAAGCTGAGTCACAGATTTTCAACCAGGTCCCCTCCATCAGTATCTATATCTGAAACAGTAAAGATTATTTTCCCTTTTTAAAGAAAAATGGAGAGGAGACAGCGTTAGAGAGGTTTGAGGAATATCCTTGAGATAAATTCACAAGAATGTGCTCAAATTTTTCTTTGTGATGCTCTTCAACGTGGTTGGCATGTGCTTTATGGTATAAACTGGCTATGCATTGGGGAAAGAGAAATATCTGGAATTTTTGTAGGATAAATGAATCCTAAATCTGAGCTACTTCTAATCTCAGAGGCCCCCAAACCTCTGACTATCTACTATTGGAGTAAAAACTTCTGAGGTTAGGTGGGTAATGACACTTTGCTCATGTCAAAGTAAAACTGTTAGGTTTATTCCCCTGTTCTTCCACATATGGTTAGAGTAGATAGATATAGTCAGCGGGTTGCAGCATTCCCTAGCTGATTGTTTGACCCAACAGGTAAAAATTTGGGGAAGAGCCAGGTGAAGACCCAGGAGCTCCTCATTCTCATGAAAACCAATAAACGAATGCAACATTTAACATATCTTTGACTAATCTGTCAACGATTAGGTCCATTATTAATCACTTAAAAGATATAGGATGGTTACACATAGCCCACCTTGTTTCAAATTACCAATGTGGACAGTGTAAAAAATAAACATCTATGGCAAATTACCATGATTATTGTGAATTTAATGAATTTCTGACATCAGTTGCAACCAATCCACATATAGTCTCCTCACTAGAGCAAACCAGCAGTCACTGAGTGATAAGTAACTATTGATACTTTGGGTATGTTTTCCTTTATGCTAGCTAGCATGCAGAAATCAGCAGTTTGCCCTCACCTGACTTGAGCAATAGTACAACTTCATTCTTTCACATCAGAGTTATGGTAACTTGGTTCTGTGATTAGTGTGCAGTAAATTTGATTCTCTCAAATCCCTCAGTACGCATTGGTTTAGTACATTGATTTTCTCATGCTGATAGGACCTGGTAAGCAGAAAGTTGCAAAAAAATTCATGTCTTGGTAATTTGCCTTTCTTATCTCCAAAGGTCAGGAGAAAAAAAAACACAACAATTTCAAGTCCCACTACCTTGATTAAACTTTTAAAAGTCATTCATCTGTGGCCTGTTGAGATATTCTCATTAGAAGGAAGAGAAAAAATTAGAACACCTTGCACTCACTACTACTAAGAAATACCCATTTATTTTTTGATATGGTTCTTGGAATTGTAGGGACCACATATAATATATTTGGTTCCTTTTCCCTTTGCCAATTATTGAGAAGGTCCCAAATTGTCATCTTTGAGTAAGATCCAGGAAAAAATAAGCCTCTTGACCTGGTCTGGGATTCAGTTCAAAAAGCTCTGCTACTTGGCACTTACCTGATGGCAGATCAGGATGCCATAAGCAGGTCTGAAAATGCTTGATAAGAAATGAGACCTGTTTACTAAATTAAGGTCACACAATTGAGGTTGCACACTCCTTCTAGAAAAATACATCATTAATAAATATTACTTCATTTACCATCAAAGTACTCCCCTTGAGAATCTATGCACTTACATGAGCACCTAGTCCACCCTTTAAAGCACTTTTTCTAGGATGAATTGATGAACTTAATTGCCAGATCCTTTACAATGACTACTCTCATAGCCATTCAAGAAAAAGCATTCCAAAATTGCTTCGAAGGGTAGGCTAGGGATTGGTTCATAGCCTTCCAAGGGGAGCACTTCAAAGCTGACCATAGTGATGTTCAGCAATGAGGAGGTATGAATTTTCTAGGATGAGTTTGTGTACTTAATTGTCTAACATCGTAAGCTGTGGGCTTCTAGAGATTCGGTGCAAATCTATTCTATCATGCGTGAATGACTCTATTTTTAGGGACCGTATTGTCAGAATTTTGGTTTCAGGAGTTCTTTACACACTTAAAAAAGTTGAAAAGAGTTGAATATGGCCAACTAGAGACAGATTGTCAGGTAGTCCCAAATAGAGGAAGAATTCTCAGGATTGAAGGCGAAGCCTAGGTGAAATGCTGAAGGAAAAATAGCCAAAGATCTCATGGAAAGAAGCAGTGGAGCTGAAGGAGGAGCAAAATTCTGCTGGAGACCAGCCCCCAAGGGATCTGAAGCATAGTGAAAATGGTAGGTGGAAGTGATTACTTTTTTTCCTCCCTTTATAAGTGTAGCGATCTGCTGGATCCTGATCCGTTAGAGAGCACATCCACCCTGATGAATGCAGGTGCTGCTGCCAGGGATGAAGCGAAAACTTCTTGAGAACAGATCCTGCAGCTGGAGGCCCTGGTAGGGTCATTTCTCTTCATCAGGGACCCAGGGTGAGATAACAAGTGCCAAGTTGCCTTTACACATACTGGTTGCCTCTATTTGGCTGAAGAATTTACAACCCCTCAGGCTCCCTGTCTCCGGATGCCACACAAACATTCCTCCACACCCTCCTGGACTCTGACAACCAAAAGGAATGAGAAGATGCAGGAGAGTAGCAGTGTCTGTAGTACCTGGCAGGCTGCCCTACGGGGACTGGGAAGGGCCACAAATGTTTTTAGGACAAAGGAAGGTGGAAAACACACTCTGTGGTGCCGGAGAGCCCTGATCCATGATCTGAAGTTATCTGCACCCCTCTTAGTAGAGATAATTCTCACCCTTTGGGTCATTCTCTTCCTCTTTTCCTCCCTTGTCCATGTCCATAGAGGCATCTCCAGCTGAAAGGCTATTTCCACTCAAGACTAGTGACAATCCATCAGGAGACCATCAAACCAGAACCCTTGGAAGGGGTTGCCCAGCCTCTGACAGAGCACTTACCATACCCCAGCTTCCATGGGCTGGAGGCTCACTCCCTCCCAGCTAAAAAGAAGCAGTGAGCACTTTTGTGTGTCCCAAAGACAAAAGCTGCCACCTCTTCTGGGGGATTGTGCAGCTAAATTCCTCTCTAGGAGATGCAAGCTGCCTATCTATTAAGTAAGGAGCCTATCCTCCCTGAAAACACGTCCTTGACATAATGACAAATCCCTGACTGGAGCATTTAGCCACAGCCTACACCTAGTCTGGTAACCCTACACACCATGAGTTAAGCTGCCTCCACTAACTCTTCCGAAAATGGGCCATTATGGGACTGGGAATCTGGACACTTTTGTTCCCTTCAAGGACAAAAGCCACCGACTGTCATTGCCAACAGAGGGAGGTGTGAGCAGCCTATGTGTCCCACAGCTGCCTGCCTCTGATCATTTTGTCACGAGATTAGACCACGTCTCCTGTCACAGGCCCATAGTGCATTTATCTTTCTCTCACCTAAGCATTCTTCTGGATCAGGGAAGAGCCTCAGCCCTCACTACCACAGCTACCATCTGAATTCAGGAATGCTTGAGAGCAGGTTTTCCAACTCAATCTTGGTCTAGACTCCAAAAACTGAAACATACCTTCCAGAGGCTTAGGAATTAGGGGTTACCTAACCTTTTCCCATCATTGCTGGCACCAGAACACTCTCACAGGAGTTTCAGGTCCAATCAACCCAAATTGCCAGAAAACCACTGTGGGCGCAAGCTGAAAACCTAC
The DNA here is from genome assembly GCA_963574575.1 of Galagoides demidoff. Taxonomy (NCBI): domain Eukaryota; kingdom Metazoa; phylum Chordata; class Mammalia; order Primates; family Galagidae; genus Galagoides; species Galagoides demidoff. Next base: position 10,652 of record CAUYQV010044517.1, on the reverse strand, counting down.
ACAAGCTGAAAAGTAAGATATCTCTTCATCTCTACACTGGGTAGCATAATTCCTTGCTGCAGGGAAAATTAGCCACATACAGAAGAATGAAACTCAATCCCTATCTTTCACTATACAAAAAACTAATTCAAGAACTATTAAAGACTTAAATGTAACATGTGAAACCATAAGATTTCTACAACTAAGCATAGGAAAAAATTTTTTGGACATTGGCCTAGGCAAAGAATTTATGACTAATACCCCAAAATCAAATACAGTAACATCACCAAAATATCCTAGAAGAACAGGTTGGAGAAACTCTTATAGATACTGGCCTAGGCAAGAATTCATGAAGATCCCCAAAGCAATCACAGCAATATTAAAAATAAATAAATAGGACTTGATCAAACTAAAATCCTTCTGCAAGGCACAACCAAAAGAACAGACAACCCACAGAATGGAAGAAAATATTTAATGCTATGCATCTGATAAAGGAATGTTAACAAAAATCTACAAAAGGCTCTATGCCGTAGCACAGTGGTTACGTGCGGGTCACATACACCAAGGCTGGTGGGTTCGAACCTGGCCAGGTCAAGCTAACACAATGACAACTGCAATAAAAAATAGCTGGGCATTGTGGTGAGAGCCTGCAGTCCCAGCTACTTGGGAGGCTGAGGTCAGACAATTGCTTAAGCTCAAGAGTTTTAGGTTGCTATTAGCTGTGACGCCATGCCACTCTACTGAGGATGACAGTGAGACTCTGTCTCAAAAAAAAAAAAAAATCTAGAAAAAACTCAAGCAAATCAGCAAGAAATAACCTAATAACCCCATTAAGAAGTGGGCAAAGGACACAAACAGAAACTTCTTTTGAAGACTGCAGTGGCAATTGTAACAACAAAAATTAACAAATGGGACTTAATCAAACTGAAAAGCTTCTGTACAGCTAAGAAGACAACAACCGAAGTAAATAGACAACCTACACAATGGGAAAGGATATTTGCATATTTTGGATCAGACAAAAGCTTGATAACCAGGATTCATAGAGAACTCAAAATAATCCACATGAAAAAAGCCAACAGACCCATATATTAATGGACAAGAGAGATGAATAGAACCTTTCTAAAGAGGATAGACGAATGGCTAGCAAACGTATGAAAAAATGCTCATCATCCATAATTATTAGAGAAATGCAAATCAAAACCACCCTGAGATACCATCTAACCCCAGCAAGAATGGCCCACATCACAAAATTTCAACACTGCAGATGCTGGTACAGATGTGGAAAGAAAAGAACACTTTCACACTGCTGGTGGGACTGCAAACTAATACAACCTTTTTGGAAGCAAGTGTGGAGAAACTTGAAAGAATTCAAGCTAGACCTAACAATAAAATAAATAAATAAATAAATGGCATACAAGAAAACAGTTGTATTCTCATATTTGCTACTCTAGTCTATTGAAATAGGTTGTTTTGAAAGAAGTATATAAAAACAATCTGATTTCTAATGTAGCTATGTAATTAGAAGAAGAAGAAGAAAATTAATAGCTCTTTCCTATTATTGTAGTTATTCTTGATACCACAGCAAAACTCAGCCATAGAAGTTTTTCAAGGTTAGTTAAATATGGTATCTTAAACCATGTTAACCAGCTTGATGAAAGTATTTCAAATTGTATATGAAAACGCTACACTGTACCCTATGTTTGCATTAATGTATACAACTATCATTTAATTTAAAAAATTGCCATTAAAATTAAATGAGAGAATTGTTGTGAAAAAAAATTTCATTCTCTTTTATATTAAAACTCATTCATCTAACTGGAATGTTTTATGCATCTTTTACCCATGCATGTTTTGAAAAGTTATGCAATAATCATTTGGAAACCATTGGTTCACTGACTTAGGCAATCATTCAAATTTTGACATATTTCATCTATGCGATATCTCAGATTTATATTTATTAATATCACCACCAATCTCTTCAGAAGACACTTTAAGTATTGAAATACTGGAAAGCTGTTAAGCAGATCAACGTTTTCCAAACTTCTAATTTTTAATTGAAAGCTTGAATTTTATCATCAGTAACAAATACTGTCAGTTGTTTTCATTGAAGTGATAGGTACACTGTATTCACTTTATTTCTATTTTTGAGAAAATGTGTGCCAAAATTTTATTATGAATAACCATGTATTGGTGTCACTCATTCAGATAAAAATGGAGCTCAATGGAAAAGGAACAAGTTTAGCTCAAACTATTACATAAAAGTTTTGTTGAGACAATTATAATACGTCTGTAGGCAGAAATGCTTTATATATACTTCCCATTTTTGTGAGGCAGATTCTTAAGGTCAAGTATTTAAGCATTGAGACTTAAAATTAATAATTTTTACTGCTATTTCAAAGGCATTCTTAAGTGACATGGACTCCTTTTGTCAATTCTTGATGATACGGAACATGATGACTATTAGTACCTACTGTTTGATACCAGTTTCTGATTCATGGCAAAAGACCAATATTTTTATCCAATGTTATTTTGTACCATCAGTGAAAAAATATTAGCATAGTGGCAAGATAAATAACATTGCATTAATTCATTCAAGTTTCTATTAAATATATCAGAATACCATTGAGTGAGTTGTTTAAACAACAGAAATTTGTTTCTCACAGTTCTGGAGGCTAAGTTGTCCAAGATCATGGTGCCAGCTAATCCAGTCTTTGGTGAAGGCCAGCGTCCTGGTTTTCGGATTGTCACCTAATAATCTCCTGTGGAAAAGAGCAGAAAGAGAGAGGAAAGAAGTCTTTTCATAAGGTCATTAATCCCATTTAATAGGGCTCCACCATCGTGTCCTAATTACTCCCCAAAGCCCTACTTCCACCATCACTCTGTAGGTTAGGATTTTTAATTTATGAATTAAAAACCACAGGCAACCATGGACATTCAGTTCATAGTAAACATCTTAATGTTGTTATGAAAATCATTATGATATTCAGAATCCCTGAAATGGCCTTTGGGTTCCTACAAGTCTACAGGCAGCAATCTGAGAAGAGCTGCTTTAGAGAGAAAGCTGCCGAGTTTTTAATGGAATTTAAGTAGAGAATTAAGACTGATCCACTGAAAAATCAAATGATTTGGTAACCCAAGCAACTTTTCTTTCTTTTCTTTCTTTTTTTTATTGTTTGGGATTCATTGAGGGTACAAAGAATTATGTTACACTGATTGCAATTGTTAAGTTCAATCCCTCTTGTAATTGGGTCCTTTTCCCAAGAGGTGTGTCACACACTGTGACCCCCCCCATCCTCCTCCCTCCTCCTCTCTCTCTGATCCTTCATTCCCCTAACCCCCACTTTGTATTAGATTATCTACTGCCTTCATATTAGAATTGTGTAAGTTGGATTCTTGCTTCTCTATTCTTATGATGCTTTACAAAGAGGAATGTGTTCCACCTTCATCCAGGTTAATACAGAAGATGTAAAGTCTCTATATTTTTAATGGCTGAATAGTACTCCATTCTATACACATACCACAGCTTGTTAATCCATTCTTGGGTTAATGGGCACTTAGTTTGTTTCCACGTTTTGATGATTATAAAGTGAGCTGCAATAAACAGTCTAGTGCAAATGTCCTTATGATAAAATGATGTTTTTTTCTTCTGGTTAGATGTCTAGTAATGGGATTGCCAGATCAAATGGAGGTCTAATTTGAGTTCTTTGAGGATTCTCCATACTTTCTTCCGAAAAGGTTGTATTTGTTTGCAGTCCCATCAGAAGTGTACAAGTGTTCCCTTCTCTCCACTCCAGCATCTGCAGCTTTGAGATCTGGTGATGTGGGCTATTCTCATAGGAGTTAGGTGATATCTCAGAGTGGTTTGGATTTGCATTTCTCTGATGATCAGGGACAATGAGAATTTTTTCAAATATTTATTAGCCATTCATCTGTCTTCATCAGAGAAGATTCTGTTCATATCTCTGGCCCAGAGGTAGGTGGGATTGTTTACTGTTTTTCTGTTGATTAATTTGATTCTCTATAGATTGTATTTATCAACTCTTTGTCAGATTAATATCCTAAAAATATATTTTGCCATTCTGAAGTTGTCTTTTTGCTTTACTTGCTGTGTCCTTAGCTGTGCAGAAGCTCCTCAGCTTAATTAAATCCATTTGTTAATTTTGTTGTTGTGAAGGCCACTGAAGTCTTTGTCTTAAAATCTTTCCCCAGCCCAACATCATCAAAATTTTCCCCACACTTTCTCTTAAGATTTTTATCATTTCATCATTTCATTTTTATCATCCTGAGTCAATATTTGTAATAGGTCAAAGTTGTAGGTCGAATTTCAGTCTTTTGCATGTGGTTATCCAGTTTTCCCAGCACCATTTGTTGAATAGGTATGCTTCCCCACCGTATGCTTTTGTTTGGTTTATCAAAGATCAGATGGCATGTAGAGACTGGTTTCATCTCTTGGTTTTCTATTCTGTTCCATATGTCCATGCCTCTATTTTTGTGCTGATATCATGCTGTTTTGATTACTGTGGTCTTGTAATAGAGCCTGAAGTCTGGTAGGGTGATGCTTCTGACTTTGTTTTTATGACTAAGAATAGCCTTAGCTATGCAGTATTTTCTGATTTCATGACTAGGTATTATTTGAACCATTAAGCCATAAAGTTAGGTTTGCTTAATAGCACTGCATCACTAAGTGAAAGTGGTATGTATAAGACTGAACTCAATCAATCACATATGCAAATAAACTGCATGAGTAGGTCACTCATTTTTGCTGTGTATTTGCGGTAACTATACTGGCAACTCTCTGTAAAATCATACCTATAGCCTCCTGGTGAGTCCTGGAAAGAATTCAAGTCTAGCGTTTAGATTGGTCCACATCATGTGCTTGCATCATTGGAAGAGACAATTGTATCATCACAGTCACACTCAGATACAGCCCTAAAGACAATGCTAAAGGAAAACCCATCAAGTAGAAAAAAACTCCCTCTCTTTATGGATGGAGCACTAGTCAATGTAATTGATTTACATTAATTCACAGGCTGACTAATAGATGGGTCAGATGATGAACAAGTTAGCACTAATAAGATTACATGGTTGCTGTTAAAGAGATCTGGATCAGAGATGTGAAAATTTGGGGAGAAGTTCAAAATTTGGGATATTTCTGTCCCATCAAAATATTCGCTGGTTTCTCACTAATCAAGAAGACAACAGCCAGTCACATTGGCTCATGCCTGTAATCCTAGCACTCTAGGAGGCCAAGGTGGGTGAATTGCTTGAGCTCAGGATTTCAAGACTAACCTGAGCAATAATAACACCATCTCTACTAAAAAGTAGAAAAACTATCTGGGCATTATGGTGGGCTCCTGTAGTCCCAGCTACTTCAGAGGCTGAGGCAAGAGGATCACTCAAACCCAGAAGTTTGAGATTTCTGTGAGTTATGATACCATGGCATTCTACCCATAGTGATAGAGTAGGAATCTGTTTCAAAATAATAATAATAATAATAATAATAATAATAATAATAATAATGTATACAAGATAACTCCTCCATCTTTTTTTTTTCTCAATCTCCTCTATGGTGGTTAATTTCACACCTAAAAGAAAAGGAGGGGGGGCAAAGTGACTCAAAGGTAAATTATTTATGGGTTCAAAAAATACATATGATTAATTCCCAACAAGACCAGTGTGACACAAACAGTACTATTGGATATTCAATCTATCAGCCTATCCAGAGGGGCTGGCTAGCCATCTGCTGTCAGGACAGTTAGATTGGAAACTATCCATTATTATAGTTTGGACAGATATTTTTCCTCATTTGGATTGCACTTATAACAAATATGAATTTGCATTATCTCTCCATCTGCCAATACTCTTTATGGACCACCCGAATAACTCACTTATCACTATAATTTCCTAGACTACGTTAAAATTTTTTAACAGCAAAAGAAGCATATCAATGAGGCAATGCTGATGCAACTCACTAGCTTTACCATCACTTGGAATTAGTTTCACTGCTAGACAATAGAATACCCTTTTTAAGAATCATTTACAAAGCCAATTAGGAGATGCTTTTCAATATGGCAACATGATGCTTCTTTCCCATAATTTTTTTACCAAAGTACAATGACAGACATAAAATGGAAATGTGATTTACACCTCTGAGTATTACATATAAGGAACCATTCACAAAATAGTTGTTTACTAGTGATTTGACTTTAAGGGCTTCTTATTGAGAAGTTTTCATACCCCCAAATGAAAACTTCTATGAAAAACAATGTAATTCTTTATTTTTATTGGAAATTTGAAATGCCTCTTAGCAATGTTCGGCTCTTCAGGCATTGAAGGGGAAACTCTGTTTATTGGGATAATTTGTCCTTACTCTTACAGAGAAATTGATTTACTGACATAATCAATGTCAGTAAGAAGGAATATGTATGAAATCCGTTGGATACTCTGAAGTTTCTCCTACTACTGCTGTGTCCATCAGTAAAATTCTCTGGAGTAATTTAGAAACTCATATACTTATAATAACTAAAGACATTCTGGTTTGCCTAGGACTTGATTCCTTTATACTTATTATGCTAGTATAATATTAATAAAACTCTCATCCTCTAAGTGTCTCAGATTAAAAGGTAAATTATACAATGATTTTAATCATATTACAAAACTTTAGATATTCAGGCTCTTTGGGATTTATGATTTGGATAAGTCTTTCAGTAAAAAAAAACTCCTGACAAGCTAGGGTGGTGGTTAAACACAAGAGGAATGGATAGAGAAAGAAAGAAATTGAATATATCTCTCCAGCTTTGTGGAAAACTGTAGAAATGATAATTCTAGAACCGACACACATTTTTTATTCTCTGTTATCTATTTAGTTATCATATTTTTTATTCTCTGTTATCTATCTACACATCTCAAGATGGATATCTCAAGATATATATCTTCATTTGCATCTATATGTAAAAAGAGAACATGAAGAAAGATATATATCTGTTAATATGTGTGTGTATATCTATTCTGTAATGATAATACTTAAACTATCTAAAACTATAAAAAATAAAAATAATAAAAAATAAAAAACTATAGAGCTACATCTATAGAAGTATACAAATTGATTATGAGATCTAAATAATATCTATTAATCTATCAATCATATACATCTCTGTGCATGTGTATATAATTTACTTTTTTTCTGCCATTTTCTAGGGTGTGGTAATTGTGATGATAACTTAAAGTAGACTGACTTCATTGCATATAAAGAAAGGATTGAATTTGAGAAAGAATAATAGACACAGTTATTGATAAACCATTCTACTTATAATCAAAGGTAAGTACATTTCTATTTCCTTGAGGAAGATTTACATCCTGCCAGGAAGGAAGTTGTTGCTGTTATTGTCTATAACTGGAAAATTCAGTATGGGAAGCAGAGTGAGGAAATGTCTTAGTTATGTAGGTCTTCAGGGGACAACTTCACTCTGAATTCAGTAGGTTGAGCAGTAGGGGCAAAGGTTTGTATTGCATAGTTACTCATCGCTGTAAGAAACTGGGAAATAGGCGGGTCCTGGGTCACAAACTGAGGAACATTATGTTAGAAGAATAAAGTGAAGCTCTGAAAGATTGCCGTCAAGTTTAGGATTGCTGATTCAGAGGAAAACCAAACTTGAGGAGGGATTTGAGGATTGCCCCCAGCTGACTTGAGAGTATAAAGGGAATGTGTCCCGGTTTCTGCACACCCCTCACACCTTGGCTGGTTCCTCTGCTAGTATCGTCACCCCTTGGGCTTACTGAGAGTCATTTGCACGGAGCCTTTGATGACCCATCACAGACAAGTGCTGGAAGCTCGGGGCTAAACAGCTTTCCTCCCAGCCCAAGTTATACTTTCTCTTTGATCAGGGGCACTGGTGGCAGGCCCATCAAGATTTTAAATTTTTGCTACAAGGATGGACCAGATCAAAACAGCTATACTTCACCATCACGACTTTTCTTAATTCAGGTTTGGAGCATAATTGAAGCTCCAGGAAATAGCAGATGCTTTTAGTTTGCTTTTGCTCCTCTCTGCTGCCTGCTAGAATAGAGCCTTTTGGTGAGAAAAAGATTCGGGAAATATAAGAGAAGAAAATGTAATTTCCATACATGTGGAGTGGGCCTGTCATTTTGACTCTTTACCAACCTGTTCATCACTTAAAGAGGGAGAATATTTATTGTATAACCACCATTATCTCTTCATGGCAAGGCTTTCCTGGTTAAGATGCACTGGAGCTGGGAATGGGTGGGGGGAATAATAGATTGGTTTGAATTACTTTGGCTAATCTCTTGTAAGTCATTGGGTTTAATGATTGTGCAAAATGCTTTGAGATTTTAATAAGGCAAAAAGCTCAGGATTCAGAACTGTAACCACTCTTTGAAAAACAGGAGTAAATTTTTCATCCAGAGGCCATTTAGCTTCTTTTGACCACCTAACAAGGGGTAGAAAGGATAAAAATGACTTTTGTTATTTTTTGCTCTTACTAATTTCTTCCTAATAAGGTAGAAAATGTAGAAGAATTGTAAAGTCAGAGTGTCCCAGCTTATCACAACTAAGAGAAATATTAGTGAACATCTGATACAACTTTCATTTCACGGGTGAGAAAATGAAGCATGAAGAAAAATGTATAACTTGTCCCAGATAAAATATCTAGATTAAAATAGAAACATGAATAACATGGTAATTACTGATAACAACTCAACATTTCAATCTTCTTTATAAGATTTTTTTTTTTCAGAAGACAGCATATGTTAGCTTAAGTAAAGATTCTGTGTCTTGACAAAAATAGTGATTCCATAGGAATTTGACTGGCTTGGAAGCTGCTGGAAGATATCAGATATGTATATATGGAAATAGAAACATATGATATTTTCCTCTCCCACAGAGGCTCATAAATCAGATAAGCTTAGTATAACTTACTTAAGGCAAAGAGAGTTATTATTAATGATATACATCTTTCACTCTTCTTTAAAAAAGAATAAAAACCAATGTACATTTTACTTCCAAAAAGGAGTAAAAAAGCAATGTAAACATTGTTCTATTGATGGCTTAGCACATACAAATGTTCATCTGATACACGATTAATAATGACGTGGAGGGGAAAAGGAGGAAGAGAGGAGACACATCAGTGACATGATTTTGCTGTAACGGTGGCAGTTTCCACAAAACAATTCAACTTCCTTGATGGATCTAAAGAAACAGCGGTGCTGAACAGGGGCTTAAGGACAGGTAGAACATTTTACAAGACTCTAATCTTACTTCTGCCAAGTGTGCCCCCAAGTGCTCCAGTGGAGTGAAATGTCTCTGTGGCTCAAAGCTCTGTGGACAGGGGGATCAGCCAGAAAGAGCACCTATGTCATTCTACACGTAGCTGGACCAAGATAAGCGGAAAGTAGTTCTTGATTTGAACCCTGCTGTCAGAACTCAACTAGGACTAAAATCAGGCTGCAGGTGGGGGGACTGGTATGTGCTGAAGGTAGAGGGACACAGTGTAGAATTTTGAGTCCTGAGACAATAGGCAGTAACCATGAATTACACCAGGGTTCAGATAATAGCGCAGTTACAATAAAATCCAAATAATGAATATTATTCAGAAGAGTTCTCTTATGGAAGCAGAATAAAATGGGAAATTAATAATAAAAGGATGCCCGAGAAATTCCCAAACACATGGCAGGGAAGGGGATAACCAAAGAGAAATAACCAAGAGAAAATTTTGAAAAACATTCCCAACAGAATAATAGTGAGGGAGGAAATTCCCTAGTAGTTTTTTTTTTTTTTAAGAACAGTTTTATAATAGCATAATTGAACAACAATTTGTTAGTTGGGATCACGGGAGTGTTTAGTCTAGGGCTCATTATTCCCCACTACTGAAGCAAGGCCTTTCTGAGTTTTCTTCCCCAATACCCTGTGAAAAGGATTTTTAGTAGAAATTGTGGAAACAGGCACCCCACCTGAGTCAGCACTCTTACTTCCCTGCTCTTGGGTCATTTACTTGCACAGACTCACTGGCTAGCTCTCTACTGAATGCCTGAGGTATGCCCTTTGCAGGTGTCTCTCTCTGAAGCTCTTTTTCCTCTGATGCCTCTTGAACTTTAGCCACCTTGGTCTCTCTTGATGCTCAGCTCTGTCTTACCAGCTCAGGAAATCCACTGGGCACAGCTTGGATTCTACTTCTTGCTGTCATAGAAATTTCCTTAAGGCAATAAGCTGGGGCGATTGTGGTGTCTGCCTCATTTTGTTTCCCACTGGACAGTCATCATTACCCTTCGCTGCTGCTACGCAGTGTCCTAAAAGCTATTATTTCATATCTTGTGCCTTTTATAGGAGCATGGGGTGGAGGTGAAATTATTTTGGCTGATAAGGTAAATATTATTGCCATTGTATTACTTGAAATTGGTCAGAAGGAAAAGTCCACCTCCCATTAGTTTTGAGCAAATAAAAAATGAATTATATATTAAATAAAATTTTCTGCATTATGTGCTATGATTCAAAACAATTTTAAGTGAGTTTAAGGATCTTTATATTCCCTACTCTTACGTAGTTATATCTTTTCCTTGATATTCCCTACTCTTCTATAGAGAATATAAAACATGAAGGTAATAATTATAATAAAAAGGCAGAAAAGAATTAGCATCAAATTGATGAGATTAAGGGTTAT
>CAUYQV010044516.1:0-29421 GCA_963574575.1 Galagoides demidoff | reverse complement strand
CCTGAGCTGGCTTACTCAGTGGCTCAGTAATTTGTGCAGCCAGGAATGGGGGAGGCAGCAGGGAGTGGCCCTGCGGGTTTACCTGGTGGTTGGGGTGGAGGGAGGTGGAGGGGCTAGGAACAGAGCTTATGTAGTAAATGATAAAATGGCACTTGTCTGGCCCTTTCAACATCCCTCTAAGTCTCAGTTACTACTTCTACTTTGTTCCTGTTATCTAATATTAGTGTCTCTATACTTTCTTTTGGTTAACATTTTCCTGCTCTATATTTTGCTACTGCTTTATTTCCAACAGTGATATTTTGGGTTTGATTTGTCTCTTATAAACAGCATACAATTAGATTTTTTTGCTTGGTGTCAAGTGCTTCTGTATTTTATGTAATTCACGTTTATTGTGATGTCTGCTATAATTGGCTTACTCTGCCTTCTTACATTTTATATTTACTTTGCTCTTTTTCATTGTTATTTGTTCATTCTTGGTTTTTTATGTGTTTGTTTTATTTTGTTCTGCTTCATTTTTCCATTTTTCCTTTGTGAGATTGGTTGAGTTGTGATTTTTTTTTCCTTCAATCTCCATTTTAATCATTTTCAAATTAGTTGTCCCATTATGATCTTTCAGTGGATTATCTTTACTTTTTTTTTGTGACAGGGTCTTACTCTATTGCTGGGATAGAATATAGTGGTGTGATCATAGGTTACTATAACCTTATACTCTTGGGCTCAAGGGATCCTGCCTCAATGTTCCAAGTAGCTGGAACTATAGGCACACCTCACCAATCCTGGTTAGTTTTTCTGTTTTTGTAGAGATAGGTCTTGCTCTTGTTCAGGCTAGTCCAAAACTCCTGGCCTCAAGCAATTCTCCCAGTTGAGCCTTCCAGAATGCTAGGATTATGTGTGTGAGCCACCATGTCTAGCCCTGTCTTTACATTTTTAATAAACTTTCTAAATTTAAAATTTTATTATCAAACTATAGAAGTAATTAGCATTTATATTATCTCACATATAAGGCAAGGCTATAGAATACTATTGTACATTTCTCTTTAGGTTTACCTTTTAACATTTTATCCAAGATTTTAGTTATACGTTTTTACAGTATTTTATCACATCATGCTCTAATAATTATTTAATCTATTAGATTTATTTATTGTCTAGAACCAGTGTGGGAAGGGGAGTGAACCAGAGTGGAATCAGTGGGGAATAAGGAAAATACAGAACAAGAGAAGACACAGAAACAAAGGATGGGATTGGGAGGACTGACTGAACTGATGGCTACAGCCAGCACCAAAGCACAAAATCAGCTTTATTTTATAGTATCTGTAGGGGGTTGCCCAGGAGGAGGTAGCATAGACAATATGGGGAAATAGCATAAACAAAAGACATAGTTTTGGTCTTACAGTACAATAGGAAAATGTAAATAACTTTAACACAGACAAACCATCTTCTTAATGGTTTCTACTCAACTTCATTAACATATGACAAGAAGCAAGAAGAGAAAGATTACGAGGATCCCAGTATAGTTAACAAAACAAAGGAAGAACTATGTGACTTAGTGGTTACTACTTAACTTTGTTAGCATATGACAAGGAGAAAGAAGGGAGAGATCTCAAGGATCTCTGCAGAGTTAACTAGAGGAAGGAAGGGCTACGTGACTTCTTGTAGAGGGAGCATGAAGAAAGGAATATGGCTGTTTTGGGAATGGAGGAGAAGCAGTTGGGGGTTCATTCTCTGAATGTTCCCCAGGCTGTGAGGGCCCTGCTACTTTCACAGCCTGCTTTCCAGAATTTATTTTGTTTACTACTGTGTCTTCAATCCCATATTTGATTTATTAGTTCATTTGCTGGATTATATCCTTTCAGAGTATGTTGAAACATGTGTATCTTTATAAGTGCCTTTATTTTTTCCTTCTACTTAAGATTTTGTTTGTTTCCCTTGGAATTTATAGCTTCTTTGATTTCTTGAATTCATGTTGTTAATGATGAGTCTGATACAGATGTGATTACTGAATTTTGGTAAATTACTCATATTTTCCCTGGGAGAATTTTTATGATTTTCTCTTAACTTTTAATAATTCTCACTATGTCTTCTGTTGGTTGGTCTTGTCTGTTTATAATTCTTTTTTTTCTTTTTTTTAGAGACAGAGTCTCACTTTATCACCCATGGTAGAGTGCCATAGTGTCACAGCTCACAGCAATCTCCAGCTTTTGGGCTTAGGCAATTATTTTGCCTCAGCCTCCCAAGAGCAGGAACTACAGGTGCTGCCACAACACCCAGCTATTTTTTTGTTGCAGTTTGGCTGGGGTGGGTTTGAACCCGCTACCCTCAGTAGCTGGCGCCCTACTCACTGAGCCACAGGCACTGCCCTGTTTCTAATTCTTCATACTTAGCAATTGGAGAACTCTTCTAAATTGCTTATTTCATATTGGTTTATCTTCAAGATAAATCTAGATTCAAACATTGATTGCCTCTACTGTTACAATCCTTCCCAACATCATATCTCACCTAGATTATTGCAGTAGTTTTCCTGCCGGTCCATCAGTATCCCTGCTTTCACCCTTACCCCTCACTAGTTCCTTGAACAAACTTTAAAAATCTCTGTGTATAAAATTCTCCAGTGACTTCCCATTTCATTCAAAGAGAAAGCCTAATGTTTACAGTGTTCTGTAGTAGACACCATCATTTTGTTACCTATGATATCTCAGATTACCTTCCCCTCCTTTCACTCCCCTATGAGCTCATAGACCTTAATAGTCTTCCTTCTTAATAGGATTTCAGCAGAAGACTAATAATGTATTTTCAGCCTACCAACCTGATTCTATCACCGTCTTTATTTTTCAAAAAGTATTTATTTATATAATAGCTTGGTCTGTCAGCAATGACATTAGGACCAGTTGGATAGGTGGGATATGTTGGCTGCCTAAGGCCATATAGTTTATTCTGTGTATAGTGAGGTAAAATACATGCACTAGATCCTTGAATTCAGCTCTGTGAGAGCAAACAGAAGAGAACAGAACCCTAAGTTTGTATGTCATGAAGTGGCTTGAGTTCTGTTGTGATCATTTTTGCTCTAGTGATAAGTTATGTTATCTATAAAATGAGACTATAACATCATCTACTTCACATAAATTTGTAGAATTAGAATAGGCATAGAACCTGACACATGAGAAATCTCAGTGCATTTTAGGACCCCTCTTCCCTACCTTACTTTTTCCTATAACACCTCTTTCTAGCACTTACTATCGTGTTCAGGAAATACACTTAGTGTGTGGTACATAGCAAGCAACACATTAATTAAATCTAGATAAACTTAATTGAATGCCAATGTCTGGTTAATTTTCTTTCTTCTTCTTCTTTTTTTTAACACTAATTTCTTTATTTTTTCAATCTTATGGGCCATACTTATTTGATGATTATTCTTTTAGCAGTATTTTTGGGACATAATTTTATCTTGCAGAAGCGCCACCTTTCTGTTGTAGGGTAGCCTTTTACCTTGTCAAAAGCCAACTGGCCATCAGGTAACCTACTTGAAGACCAAGCTCCAAGGTTATAATTCTCATGAGGTCCTTTTCTGTAGTCCCCTGTTTGGTCTGTCTGTCTCCTATTTCTCTTCAGAATGTATGAGTCTTAGATACGTGTTCAGGGACTAAGTCCCCTGTCTGTCTCCTATTTTCCCCAGAATGTATGATTCTTCACCGTGTCATTGTTTCCTCTGTCACTTGTCTTCCCTCAGTGCTGACCTTCTCCCAGTCCTGCAGCTGCTCCACAGTGGTGACTGTTTTTCAAACTGTTCTGTACCCTTAGTGCCTAACACAGTGCCTGATAGAAGGTGAGCACACACTGCCTGGCTGTTATATTTCATCATGCCAATGAGGCGATGAGTATTTTTCTATTTTTCTAAGCTGTCACTCAACAATTCTCCACTGGCCAAATGCAAAACTTGAAGCTAGAGGAAGAGCCATAAACAGGCACAGTTCTGGTACCCTAGGTGTTTATAGCCTAAGTTTTAGGGAACCATCAAAGTGATCCATCTCTGACAAAATGAGCAGTACGTCTCTCATTAGAAGATGAATGGTAAATGTTTTATTTTAGGGCAGGGGAGGCCATTAAAATTATTTAACTTTTATCTCCCAAGTGCTTCCCCAGAGCTTCAAAAGAGAACCCAACTATTATTTTCAGGTCTGCTGCCTTCAATATTTGATCTATAACACTTCTTTTCTGAGATATCAAAACCAGAGTAACCACGGGCAGTGTCGGTTGCATCTCTGAGTTGTGCACAGCGTTTCATCTGCTTATTTGACTAGCTGAATGTTGACTGTAATTGGTGACTTAGTTGAGGCTACTCCTCTATACCACCATCCAGAGGATGCTAATCATGGTGTCATTGTGCTACCAACACCAGGCTTTCATCTTTTAGGAAAATACTTCTGTCTCGGTCCTGATCTTGATATTTTCTTTCACTGTTGTGGCCTGACATTGCCTTTAATCCTCTGTATTGCACACCTGTTTTTCTCCTAGACAATCTACATTTGATTCATTATTACTATATTTTAAATCAGGGATGTTGTATTAACAGCAAACAATTATGCTTTGTTAATATTTTTCAGAGTTCACAGTCTGAAGCATCTGGAGCTCTGTTTTCTATAGTTTAAACTATTTGTGCTATGAGACACATTTATTGAAATACTGATATGTGGGGTTCTATTGAAGGTCAGAAAAAGTTAGCTAATAGCATTTGAAAAAATTCATCATTGAAACTCTAAGCTTTGTAAAAAGACAAAATCCTTGTTTATCTGTTTCAGATACCAAGTGTATTTTCTTTCTTTCTTTTTTTTATTAAATCATATCTCTGTACATTAATACAGTCATGGGGTACAGTGTGCTGGTTTTATATACAATTTGAAATATTTTCACCAAACTAGTTAACATAGCCTTCATGGCATTTGCTTAGTTATTGTGTTAAGACATTTATATTCTGCATTTAGAAAGATCTACCCTTCTTGTAAGATGGACCATAGGTGTGGTCCCACCAATCGCCCTCCCACCACCCAACCTCTCCCCTCCCCTCCATCTCTCCTGTCCAAGTGTATTTTCAATGCCGAGTTGAATTTCCACACAATTTTCTTTGCTATAGAGCACATGACTTTTGGGAGTTTACAAATAGATTAGGTATGGAAATTGTCTTAGTTATCTTTTGCTATGTAATGAACTACCCTAGAACTCAGTGTCTTCAAATAGGAATAGATATTTACCATTTTACACAGTTTCTGTGGGTCAGGAATTCAGGAGCATCTTAGCCAGGTGGTTTGGCCCAAGTCTTCCATGTGATTGCGGTGAGAGTGCCGGAGGATGAGCAGTGTCTGGAGGTTGACTGACATGGCGGCATCCTCTTCCAGGATGTCCTCCACATGTGCATAGCAGGCTGCTATTGTCAGGAGGCCTCAGTTCTTTGCTAATTGACTTCCCTAGAGGCTGTTTTGCTGCCTTCATGACCTGGTCACTGGCCTTCCTCCAGAGTAAAGGATGGAAGAAAGCAAGGCAGATACCCCAGATGTATTTTATGGCTTAACCTCTCTTTTATGTCCTACCAGGGGTCCTCAAACTTTTTAAACGGGGGGCCAGTTCACTGTCCCTCAGACCATTGGAGGGCCAGACTGCGGGCCCCAGGATGAGTTGGCTGCTAAGCAGGACAGGCAGCAGCGGCAAAAACACCCAGCAGGCCGGTAAATATCCTAGGTGGGCCACATGTGGCCCATGGGCTGTAGTTTGAGGATGCCTGGTTAACCTTTTATGTTTATGGCAAGCTCTCTTTATCAATAGAGATTTTAGACATTTAGTATATTTTCATTCATTGCCTTGCTAAAAGAAGGGATAGACTGTTGCAACTTTGAAATTAGTATATCTTCAACTTAGCTTTAAAAAGTTATGTGACATCGTTGATGCTAATGTTCAGACCTGTTTGCGAAGTCATTATCAGCACATGCACAGACCAGCAGACCCTATCAGATAAAACATCTTCTCTGTGGATAACTATCAAGCTACCTCTTGCTCTCTTCTCTGAAACTCATTCCTTGGAGTCCTGTCTTACTACTGTAGCCCACAAACTGTCTTGCTCAAGTGCAGCAGGTACTTGGTGCAATGCCTGTTCTATTCTGGACTTGTCTTCCTGCCCCAGATCCCAGCAGTCATTCTGGTTCTGGATCCGCCCCTACTATTCCAATACTGTTAACCCTATGTTCTACCAGCTCCTGATGCTTCCCTAACCTCTGTTTAAACCTAACTAAACTGGAATCACATTTTTCTAAATACATAGAATCAGCATTACTCAGTCAGATAGGCCTACAAGGTGAGAAAGAGGAATAGGTGGTAATAAGCAGCCTTCAGGAGGAACTCTCACCTTCGGGTAGTCACATTCTTTTAGAGTCCCCTCCTATACCAAATAAGATGTCTGGTTAATTTTCTAAAGACATTGGAAATGTTTTCACTAGAAGGTGCTTGGACTCTCAGTGGTGGCATCCACTGTCCTCCATTTCTGAAAATTGTTGGGGAGCTTCATTAGAGTGAGATAGGGAACCTTAAAAAATTGTGAAGTGCTTCTGTTATTTTGAAGTCTCTCTTGAACTCTAAACTATAAAGGCCTGATCACTCCTGTAATGTTTTTCTTCATTCCCTTTTGGAGGTCAGGATCATGTATTTCTTTTACCTGGCCTGTTATGTTTGTGAATTCTTGTGCTTATTGGTTTCAATGACTTATAATACCAACTTCTAAACATTGTAAGTATTACAAACACTTTGTAAGAAACTGGAAGATAACACAGACCCTAGTGAAAAAAGCATGCCAAGAAATTGACTGCCATCAATGGAGACTGCCTTATTCCTGAAATCACCATGGCTCAGGATCTCAGGAGCTAGAGAAACTCATTCAAAAAAAAAAAAAAAATCCTGAGAATAATGATATAATACAGAGTAATGGAGTTGAAATGTTGTACAAAGTAGTGGTTTGAAATTAGGTGCCGCACTGTCAGTGTGTTTCTAAATTGATAGTCATTGGGCACCATTTCATAATGTCTCTAGTTTATGTCTTAACTGAGCTGGCTGGGATCACATTGAAAGTTAAAACTTCAAATTGTCCATATGTGCTGCTTCTCATACCATGATTGTCACAAAAGAAGGACTTTCATCATTTCGTATAGTGTCTAACTTTCCTTTTAAATTACCTCTTTGAGGTTTCTTTTCCTACTTGCCCTGGCAATTGAGGCCTGAGCGCTGTCTATGGCAAATGTATCCTGCTCTGTAAACGTTCTTATTCTGTAAACCTATCTTTCTCTTCTTCAATGAACCTTGTTTCATGCTTGCATTAAAAAAAAAAATTACCTCTTTGATTTGACATTTCTCTTAGGTATAATCTACCCTCACATTAAATTTGGTTAGCCCTTCAAAATTGAGAATTAAACTAGTTAAGAATCTTTATGCACTTCTTTATATTTAAGAAAATGTAAACTTTGTGAGTTAAACTTGAAGACTAAAGAGATTTTATAAGGACTTGAACAGTAAATTTGGAAAACAATTTTGGTTGTAATAATATATACAATTTCATGAATAAAAATATGGCATTTCTGAGATATTGCAAAAGGAACCCAGTGTAGTTTGGAGATATAATCATTTTCTCCACCCTGGACCTTATAAGGGTAGATCATTTATTGGGCTGGATGGGAGTCTGTTCTCTTTGTGCCCAGTGCCAATAATATAGGGGTTGTATTTCTTGGCTGGTGTACTAGGTCCAAACCCATATGAAAGACTATTCTCCTCCTCTCTTTCAGGCAACCTACCTTACATATCACCCTGTCCACTAGGCAGTGGTTTTCCATACCTGGAAGAGTTAAAAGAATCACCTGGATTGCTTTAAAAACTTGCATTTCCAGGCTCTAGGCTAGCCACAGAGAATTTGAATCAGTGCTAAAGGCGATATGGCCTTTTCCAAGAAGCCCTGCTTCTTGACCCTCTCCTACAAAGTTTGGTGATACACTGCACATGGAGCAATGTTTAAAACAGCAACAGAATAATGACAGATTAGGGGAAGGAAGAGGCCACACAGAGAACACAGCTACTGCTAAATGTTGACTTAGAGACTTACAAGAATGCCTGATGCTGAGCATGGGACAAAAGCATTGATTCTGTTCCATCTTCTGATGTAGTCCACAGACTATAAAGCCAGTTTTTGCTTTAAAATCCTCTGCTCTTTCCCCACATCTGTCATGTGATTGTGTGTGTGAGTATGAGAGCAAGTGTGTGTGTGTCTTTCTGTTTGTGTGTCGGGGACTTTGGTTTCTCTCTTTCTTCAGCTTCTTGTTACAGCTAGTTAAATAGAAAGTGAGAGACAAAGAGAGATTTGGACACTTCTGGCAAAGTGTAAGGAGACAGAAAAAAAAAGACACATGAGGAAACAAGAGAATAAAAACTCTTGAAGACTAATATATGGGAAGCAATTCTGGTGAAGCAGCGGTATTTTTCTCTTTGATCTTTGGAAGATATCTTGACTATGTAGCACATTTGTATTTCAGTTTCCAAAGTTTTATTTCTAGAGACTGATGGCATTGCCAGTGAAGGAGTTTTCAATTAAAAAGGCCTTCTATGTGGGAATGCTGTCTGTTGCTCATTCTGAACTAAGCCAGGGAAGTCCTGAATGATTGTCAATTATTCAACAAATATTTATGGGTGAGGACACTAGCCTTATGGAATTTACAGCCTGATGGGCATACAGGTGAATAAGCAGACAGTGCCATGCTGAATGGCAAGTGTGTTGTGATGGGGAGGTGCAGAAGGAAGCGAGCATGGAGGAGAGAATCCTGGGGAGTGAGGGCAGGCTTCCAGAGGAAGTGAGATCTCAGGGTTGCATTCTGAAAGGCAAAATGGAGCTCACCATTCCTCCTGATTTAATTAAATGTGCCGAAGCTTAGGGATAAGAAGGCATGGCCCCATGTCTAGGGAACTGAAAATGGTCCTAAATGTAGGCTGAAGCTGGCAAGATATGAGGCTGAAGAGTTAAGTGGGGGTCAGATCATGAAGGGCATTATGCATCATCTAAAGAAGTTTGATATTTACGGTGAATCTGCCCATTTCATATGGTTTATATTTAGCCCTCTTTATTTTCTTTCTATTGCGGACATCACAAATAAGAAGTATTGCCATCCTGTTCGTCACAAACAGGAATTTGCAAAAGTGCAAAAGGGGAAAAAGGTTAACATGCAGGTGTCTATTCTTAGGCTTATTTGCAAGGTTCATCCTTGGCTTGCTTTGGGGAACTTGGTTGGTAAACAGTTCCCTACACTGAGATAAAACTTCTCCTAACTGATAAGTGTGGCTCACTGTGACTGTGCAAACAATATCGCTTATGTTAAAAACCTACTTTCCTTCTGGGACTCTGGAACTTTGATACAATAGGCAGGAGATGCCTGGGTGATCATCTCCTAATAGAAACCTTGAATGCTGAGTCTCTAATGAGCTTTCCTGGGCAGAAACATCACACATGTTGCTATATTTTCATAGCTGTGGGAAAAGTGTGCTCTGACACCAGCATGTAGATTTCTCCACCTGTCTTTTCCCTTCATGAGCCATTATATATCTTTGCTGCAATACTGTGGTAAATCTTAGCTGTGAGTACAATAATGTATTAAGGCCCACGAGTCCTTCCAGTAAATCTCTTAACATAGGGAGGATCTTGAGGATCCCCAACATGCCTCATGTGAATATTTATCTATAAATAGTTATTTAATGCGTGAATAAATTGAGCTCCCAAAAGGTAGAAATATTAGATTCGCATATGTCTGTGTATATGTCATGTATGTAAATATATATATGCATATATTTTCACATGTATACATATTCATATATATACACACACATATACTTTTTTTTTTTGAGACAGAGCCTCATTCTGTCACCCTGGGTAGAGTACTGTAGCATCACAGCTCACAGCAACCTCCAACTCCTGGGCTCAAGAGAGTCTCCTGCCTCAGCCTCCCAAGTAGTTGGGACTACAGGCACCCACCACAATGTCCGGCTAGCTGTCATTGTTGTTTGGTGGACTCGGGCTGGATTTAAACCCGCCAGCTCAGGTGTATGTGGCTGGCACCTTAGCTGCTTAAGCCACAGGTGCCGAGCCACATATACATATTTTAAAACTAAAATATGTTTAGCTGGTTTGATCTCTCACCATATTTCTCAAATTCTCAAACATGACTCTGAATGACTTGATTTTTACCTTCAGATGATATTGATTTGTCAGCTTTGAGGAGAGTCAAAGAAAGAGCTACTTCTCTAAGGGCAATTTTGAATCAGTAGATCCAGGAAGAAATTAAATAATGGCAAGCATCCCACAGTATCTGTTTTCCTTTTAACAGATGAGGACATACTTAGCTGTGCAGCTTCTGGTATGCTAAAAGTAACCACATTATGGCAGTCCGACATCCCAATGCAGACAGCCTATCTTGTTACATTAAAAATGCATCAGTATTTATGGAATATTATTGGTAGACTAGATTGCTTTATATAATTTATATTGGGCAAATTTTACACAAGACTTAAAAAAGAGTTTTCTTTATTTTTTGGGACAGGCTTACTCTGTTCCCAGGCTAGAGTTCAGTAGTATCATCATAGCTCACAGCAACCTCAGACTCGGGGGCTCAAGTAATCCTCTTGCTTCAGCCTCCTAAGAAGTTGGAAGAAGGTTTTATGTTTTTTTGTAAATAATTTCAAAAGCAAATAAAACATTTTTATTGTATTTCTCTGTTTACCATAACATAATGGAAATGCTTTATATTCATGTGAACATAGATTCTTTTTATGTTTGAACAGGGGATTGTTTTGTCTGACTTGATTTTGCCCTTTTGGGTCAATATCTTTAGTGGAAAGTGTATTTTCTATTGCTGATATAAGTCTACTTAGAATCAGTTGGCTGCTGACAAAAGTTCATTTGTGACATGTAGGTTATTTCTATAGCTCCTTGTATTTGAGGCTTGCTTAATGATATAAGCATCGAAAGATTTGCTGGTGTTTGTTGCATAATTTGTTTTAGAATAAAAGTTTCTGAAGCTTTTAGTAGTGACCTAAAGAAACTGATAGTCTTATTTTTTTTCTTTTCTTTTTTATTCTGAGTTTTTTCTTTTCAAAGAGATGTTGTTTTGTCCTTTACATTGTGGTCTTTGGTATTTTCTATTCTAGTTTTCCAGAGAGATGGTCATTCAGAGCCTACACATCTGTTCTGTATTTTGACCCATGGATGAGAATATTCATTCAAGCCAAAAGAGTTAAAACTAAACACCTATGTTATTGCCTCCACAGACCCAGGTAATTCATCTTCTTTCAAATATCCTTATAGTTTTTATTTGTAATATCATTATGCTCCTTATAATTGTCAAAAAG
This sequence comes from Galagoides demidoff, assembly GCA_963574575.1. Lineage (NCBI taxonomy): Eukaryota > Metazoa > Chordata > Mammalia > Primates > Galagidae > Galagoides > Galagoides demidoff. The sequence continues at coordinate 18,009 of CAUYQV010044516.1, read as the reverse complement.
AGGACATTGAGTTTGATAGTAAGATTTTTCCATTGTTCACAAAATTTAAACTGTTTTCAGAGAGATTTGTAAAGAGTAATCAGATATGAACAAATATTTGGCAGTAATAACAACACACTGGAATGTACATCCTAAGTTAGACAGTCACCCCAAGTAGAAATTTGTTTTTTACTTCAGTGATCTCAGGTGGTTTAATTGTGATCATTCCATTAGAAGATCACGGTTTACATTTTCTGTTTACACAATCCATTTAAACTATTAAACTATATGCATATATGTTTGTGTGCAATACATATGTGTTTGTGTACATTGTAGATATAGAATGAACGCATTTATAAATACATATCTGGTTCATTATGTGTTATTTTTTATATTTTGTCATATACTGTTTTAATTTTACATTTGCATATTACAAAAAATCTGTAATTTTTTTTGTCTTGTCAATGTGATGAGTTGATCTTTTTCTTTTTTGATCTGATTTCTGGGTATCCATCTATTAATACATGAAACATTTATCAAATTCTTCTTTGAGTCTGAGATTATGCTAGGTCCAAGGCATAAGAGAGGTAAGATTAATGTTGGCTTTGAGGAGCTAAATATGTACTGGAAGGAATAGTTAATGCCATACATTGTCTATACATGTGCCTTTTTATCTGCATTATTTAATTTGATTTCTGTCATGACACTATAGATTTGGTTTTATCACTATTTTTATAGATAAGGAAATGTCAAAATTGGAAAAGAAATCAGCTCTGTTTCCAAATTCTTTACCAATCCAGATTGCAAGCTTCTTCCCCTATATCACATTGACTTTCTATAACATACTTAGGTTTGTCAGCTTATCTTTTTTTGTTTTTTTATTGTTTGAGATTTGTTGAGGGTTACAAAGAATTAGGTTACACTGATTGCATTTGTTAGGTTAAAGTCCCTCTTATACTTGTGTCCCACCCCTAGGAGGTGTGTCATACATTGTGATGGCAAAGCATTCCTGTTCTGGGGCCTTGCAATCGCTCATGTAGATATTAATGTTAAAAATGATAGATTTCTACATTGTACTTCCTAACCACACAGCAATGGATCCCTCAGAAGCTTTACTTTTGATTTCTGGTTGTACTGTAGATTATCTTTTGAAAATAAAGCATACCAAGCTTGAGACTTTCTCCATAAATCAGTCTGTTCATTCTCTAGTAAATATCAAAGTAGTGCTTCCTTTTTATCAGCCTTATTCTTCTGGGAAATACCAAGGATCTCCTGGATCAATCAATATAGCTGATCTTTTCAAATTTAATTATTCCTCTCAGTGAGTTTGGGCAAAAAAAATGATTTAAACCAATAGAAAATGAGGATTTAATTTTCTGAAGGCATTTTAGTAAAGTGAACTTTACCTAAATTACTTATATCAAGTAATAGCTGTTTTCCCATTGTATGATATTCTTTCATGTATATTGTCAGGAAGTAGATATAATGTGTGTGTGTGTATCTGTTTCCTAAAAGAAATTTAAGGAGGTTTGAACCTTTGCCAGATTTTATTTGGAGCACTGATAAACTGTTCAATCTGCTCTTTGGTATCTACAGTATGGAAAGATTGATCCTTTATCCTTTCTATCTTAGGCTTGCCTCTGCTCTCCCTTTTTTCATGTTTATTTACATGTAACTTCCCTCACAGGTTCTCTGATAGCAAAAGCCATGCATGAGAAATACCTGGCATTTACTTTGTGTTATCCCACTCCTAATGGGATAGTCCCTACTTTTCTTTTCCTTTCTCAAAGACACTTTAGATCTAATGGCTATATTAGAACAGATTAAGAGCTGGGATTGACCCTATTTGTCCAGAGTAAAAGCACTTAAGGAGTATTAAAAAGTGGTTGTATGCTCTGTTTACTTGGCCACTCTGCTCCAATAAACCTCTAGAAATGAAATGGGAAACAAAGTTACCTCTAACAGGATGCTATAACTCTAAAGTATTATTTATTCTTACACATGATTTTACTTAATGTTCAATAACAGAAACATCACTGGGTCTATGTGGGTGCATTTATAATTGACTTAGCTACTTTATCCAAATGTGTCTAACAAGTTCAGAGGAAACAAGTCAGAAGGAAATTTTTGGTGCTGTGTCATTGGTTTCTTTCCTTGATCATATTTTGCTCAGGATTTTTGTCAGAAACTGGGTAAAAGTAAACATTTTTGTTTGTCGAGTTCATAGTTAACCCTGCACTACAAGAAATATCTCGTATTAGAAACTGAAAACAGGATGTGAAAGAGTTGAAGTTTAAAAGACAAATGTAATATAGATAATGTACATTTATTTATTTATTTATTTATTTAGAGACAATCTAACTCTCGCCCTGAGTAGAGTGCTGTGATGCCACAGGCCACAGCAACCTCAAACTCTTGGGTTCAAGTGATCTTGCCTTAGCTTCTGGAGTAGCTCGGATTACAGGCACCCACCACAATGCCCAGCTAAGTTTTGTATTTTTAGTAGAGATAGGGTCTCACTCTTACACAGGCTGGTCTCAGAACTCCTGAGCTCAGGCAATCCACCTGCTTCAGCCTCCCAGAGTGCTAGGATTATAGGTGTGAGTCAGTGAGCCCGTCCTTACAGATCTATATTGAGATTAACACAAGCTATTGTACAAGTATACTTGACAGTGATTTACATGAAAAAAATACATGAGTATAAGCAGAAAGTATGACAGGTTTGCTAAAATTGGTTATGGAGCTTACACGCAGAACAAGATAGTGATAGTACCAGTAAACCATGTCCTGCTTATACCTTATCCTTATGGAGAAGCTTAGATGGGGATGCTTTAGAAGGGGTGCAGACTCACTGAAAAGTGCCTGGCTCATAAGAAAGTAACTGTTTGGGTCAGTGATGGAATTGAGGGTCATACCATGGAGGAGAGAAGACTTAGAGCCTCTGTAAAAATTTAAAAGGCTGTCATATGATCGTTGGGATTCCAAAGAATGAAACTTGGATGGCTGGATAGAAGGTAGCTCAGCATGAGAATATTAGGCTGTTTATACAAGGAAGAGACACACAGATGACCTTTTCCCACTGGTGTTTAGTATAAAAATATTTAGAGAAGTCAAGTAGGAGCCCTTGTAGTCGCCTCACTGTCAGCTTTGACTCAGTGTTTCCATGACTGTGATGTGCTGGAGGACTGAAACAACAGCCCACTGTAGCTTAGGATACATTCAGGCTGTGGTGAGCTGTTTTTGTTGTGTGTACCATTTTCTCTTCTAAGAGGACATTTACAGAGCTTCCCTATTGGGCTGAATTTGGGGACAAGGCACTTTAGAGGGGTTTGACTACCCGCATAGCTTCCTTTGGTTGAATGCCAGTCCCTGGTATAGTTAGCAGATTTAATGTGTGGAATATTAAAACCAGCAAGTCCAGGATATCAGACTTACTTTCTCTAGATAGACAAGGCTCGAGGTATAACTACTCAGGGAGGGACATGAGTGTGCATGAGGTTCATGCTCCCTCATAGTGGAAAGGGCTCTCACCCAAGAGGAGTATAGATTTTTCCTTGAAGGAGTCCAGATTATAGAAGAAATTATTTTGGGAAGAATTTCAGCTGGGTGATTTCTTAGGTCTCTTTTAATTTAAAGATTTTATAAGTCTATAATTTTGGAATTTTAAATATTATTTTTATAATGCAGAGAATTTATTATATGGCTGTGTGACTTTATCTTAAGAGCAACCAACATTACTGATTTTCTTTGGCTTTGAATTCTCTACCTTTAGTAGAGAAATAATTCTCAGATTTATATAGACATTAAATCTCCATATATTAGGAATAAAGAAGGGAGTAAAATGGTCAATTCTTAAAACTCTCTTAGAGTCAGAGGCAAAGTGTCTGCTTGAAAAACTCCATTCTTCATTATCATTGCTTTACTTTAGACCCATTATGCCAAAAGGAGCTCATATGGGTTGGAATTGGAATCACCCTGCTTTCATAGAAATAGCATGGTCCTTTTAAAGCTATTCAGGGGCATCAACTGTGTTCTTCTGTTGATGAATGCTCTGCAACACTACCCTTCTCGGACAGTCTTCATGTTTTAGGGCTGCTTTCCAGGCCCTCACACCATAGCCACCCACCAGACTAATAATTTTTCTAAAGTGATTCTTTTGTATGCTATGCATCTTATGTATGTGTTCATGAATATTTGATAATCATAAATTATTTAATATTCTAATGTAGTGTAGTGATTGGAAGTAAAATTTGGATTAGCCAAACCTGGAATTGAGTTTTGATTTTGTAATTTACTAGTTGTGGACCTTTGGCAATTACTTGAGCCTTACTTTCCACTGTAAATTGGGAATTCCTTTGATATTTAGGGGTGTTTGAGTGAGAACACTCTGCAAAGTTTCCAAAATGTTTGTAAACCAACAGTAGTTGTTATTATACAAATGAGTAATACAAAATGGATGGAACGGCCACTATGTACAAGACACTCTTGTAGGCATTGAGCATTCAGCACAAGCAAGAAGAAAACCCCCTCCCTCACGGAGCTTACATTTTAGTGGGAAAGGGAAGATAAAATGTAGATAAAAATGGATGATAAAATATCAGGTAATTCTAAATGTTATAAAGAAAAATAAAGCAGGGTAGGATGGTTGAATGGCTAATTAGGATGGGAAATCAAGGAAGTAACTTTTGTATAGAGAGATGAATAATCTGACTGAATGGATAAGTTAGTTAACTGTCTCTGGGTAACACATCACCCCAAAATTTAGTGGCTTAATAATGGAAGTAACCATTTATTATTTCTCAGTTTCTGTGGGTCAGTAATTTGAGAGTAGCTCTATTGATTGCTTTCAGCTTGAGGTCTCTCGTGAAGTTGCTAAGAGATTTGGTGTAGGGTTGCTGATGGTTTGCAGCTAAAAGACCCATTTCTGGGTGGCTGACTCACATGGCTGGCAAATCTGTTTTTCTTTACAAAGGCCATTGCATAATGTTTAAGTATTTTCATGGCACAATGGCTGCCTTCCACCAGAGTGAGCAATTCAAGAGAACAAAGTAGAAACTGCCACATTTTAGAACCCAGCCTCAAAAGTCACTCACAATCACTTCTGTCACATTCTGTTGGTCACACAGGTCACCCTAGATTCAGTGTGGGAGGGCACTACACAAAGGTCTGAATACCAGGAGGGAAAAACCACAAGGGAACATCTTGGAGGGTGGGTAGCACAGTTAAGTTATATAAGAATTTTTGGGGGAAGATGGTTCTAGAAATAGAGATAGTAAATGTAAAGGCAGGAATAAAGGCTGGTCTAGGTAGAGCACAGTGATTAGGAAGAGATGAGGGAGACGAGGCAGACCAAGAGGGCCTGGCTGTGTTGAGAATGGAATGATTTTTGAGCTAAGGAGTGCATTACCTGATTTATGTCTTTAAAAGATGAGTCTGGGTGTTGAGTGGAGAATTGATTTCATGGGATAAGAAAGGAGGAGAAAATATGGTGGCTTAAGCTCAGGTGGTAGTGGTGGAAGTGATAAAAAGTGTTCAGTTCATAACTGTAGTTTTCTTCACCTGTAGTTTGTTCGACTTAAATTTAAAAATAAAATATTTGATATTAGCTAAGAGGTTTTGGGCAAAGTGTGAATGTTAATTTTCAATTTCATTAAATTACAATAAAAATTTAAATTTCTGTAATTTGTTCTGATCAAAACAGTCACTCAAAATGCTAGACTCTATACTTCTGGAACACAGAGCCTTTATTTTCTTATGTATTTATTTATTTATTTATTTATTTATTTATTTATTTATTTATTGAGACAGAATCTCCTTTCTCTTTGGGTAGCTCACAGCAACATCAAATGCTTGGGCTCAAGTCATTCTTCTGCCTCAGCCTCCCTAGTAGCTGGGACTATAGGTATTTGCCAAGTGTCACAATGCTCTGCTAGTTTTTAATGGAGACAGGGTCTTGCTCTTGCTTAATCTGATCTCAAGCTCCTGAGCTCAGGCATTCCACTTGCCTTGAGTGTTAAGATTATAGGCGTGAGCCACCATGGCAGGTAACACAAAGCCTTTAAAATTACTCAGTATTTCTTAATATTTTTATTTCTCTTGAGGGGATGAGGGCTTCTATTTTGCTTATAAAATGATAAAATTAACAAACATTTGAACAATATAGAAGTAGATATGGGGTAAAAAAATTAAATTACTGAAAGCTAGGTCTTTTTATCATTTATCACCCATCTTGCGCTCTAGCAATTCATAATCTCCCCCAGAGGAGAACCTCTGCTAGGAGTTTAATAAAGATCTTACATGACTGTTTTCTGCACAATTACACACAAATGTGTGTATGCACACACACAGTTTTTCTTTTTAAACCTTAAACTTATGTATAGCTTGTTCTTTTTCACTTATAATTGTATCTTGGAGATCTTTATCATTTGTTAAATATGTTGTAATGATTTACATTTAGTTTATACAGAGCATTCTCAGACTAAATGATATTCTGGAGTATTTCTCTTTGTAATGATATAAACTATTATCTGAAAGTTTGGTGCCTAGAATCTTCCATAACAGATGCACATAGTTTCAACTGCATTTAGGAAACCTCTATTCTATAGAGCTTTTTTCCCCTCACCTATGCTTTGTTCTTTTTGAGTTTCTGGATATATGCATACATAATTTTTTTTCCCTTCATTGTTTTAGAGTATCTAGGCTGTCACTGAAAAAATGGACCTTAAAAATAGTCTTCTTGAGGGCTGGTGCCTGTGGCTCAAAGGATTAGGCCACTGGCCCTATATGCCAGAGGTGGTGGGTTCAAACCCAGCCCCGGCCAAAAACTGCAAAAAAAAAAAAAAAAAAGTCTTCTTGATCAATAAAGTAGAAAATGAGCTTTTAGTAATTTAAAATGATATATTACTATGTGTTTCTGAGCATTTGTTAGAGATCATTGTTTGGGAACTGGGAGAAGCAGTTTATCCAGTGTTGATGATCTGAGTCAGAGTGGGACCACACCTATGGTGCATCTTACAAGGGTACATGTGAAATTTACTTGGTATAGAATATAAATGTCTTAACACAATAATCAGGAAAATGCTATGAATGCTATGTTGACCAGTTTGATGAAAGCATTTCAGATTGTGTGTAAAACCAGCACATTGTACCCCGTGATTGCATTAAAGTACACACCTATGATTTAATATAAAAAAATTTTTTCTTTTTAAGAAAACTATTGGGGGAGCTGGGCTTGTTGGCTCACGCCTATAATCCTAGTACTCTGGGAAGCCTAGGCGGTGGATTGCCTGAGCTCACAGGTTTGAGACCAATCTGAGCCAGAGCAAGACCTTGTCTCTAAAAATAGCTGGGCCAACATTGGGGCGGGCACCTTTAGTTTCAGCTACTTGGGAGGCTGAGGCAAGAGAATTGTTTGAGTCCAGAGAGTTTGAGGTTGCTGTGAACTAAGACAACATAGGCACTTTCCCAAGGGTGGCAAAGTGAGACTCTGTCTCCAAAAAAGAAAGAAAATAAAAGAAAACTATTCTGTTTTGTGAATAGAAAGCAAAATTTCCAAGTATTAAAGGATAAGAAATTTCTTCTTAGGTATAAAGTTTGCTAGTTTACCAGTTGGATGCAACTTAATGAACCTCTCTTAATAATTATGAATCTTTGTAGTATTTAGTCATACTAGAGGATATTCTCTTTCTATAAACTTTAAAATAATATTCTGACTTAATTATGTTTTTCTTTTTTCTTTCCAGAAAATATCTGTATGTCACATCTTCTTTTAAAGGAGTATTTCGAAATGAAGTTAAAAAGGCAGAAGAAGCAGTGAAAATTGGTATATGATTGTCCAAGCCTACGTTAATGTTCATTCATTCAGCAGATGTTAATTGTGTGGTTATTCTGAGACATACACCACTCCAGGCATTGTAGGAGCTTCAGTTAATCAAATGTATTTCCTACCTCTAAGGAATTTCATAATATGTGTTTTCCATTTCTGATTTTGTTTAATTATGATACTACTTATTATTACAAGTATTGATCCTGAACACACTTGGAACTAGATTGACGTATATTAGAAACCCCGATTGTCATGGTGCTGGGCTGGGTCCTTCTGGAGACCAGCACTGCATCCACTTGAAGAACACACTCTACACATTTACTCCTTCCATCGCAGACACAGGGCTACTTTCCCCAGTCATCTGATGGTGAGAAGTAGCTCCATGCTTTGTAGATTTTAAAGCATTTTCTGGCAGCTAAAGGTTCACTCAGGACTTGAATCGATGATTTATATGTATACTCATGCCCTGTAAATTGTCATGCTTAAGTGGAAGCCCCATAGAATGAAGACTTAAAATGCATAGAAGGTGTTAAAGGAACATAAGGTCTCTTGAGATTGTGGTCTGTATTGTGTTCTCACTGGTCATGGCTGTAGGTATGGAAAATGCTGACTTAAAATTGCTTGAAAGACTTGTCCTGTATTATATAACTGTTCTGCTTCCAGCTGAACTTGTGTTGAAAGAAGCACAAATGGAAGAAAACCGGTCTGACGAGACCTCTTTATCTTTTGCCAAGGTATGATGTGAAAAGAGTAGTCTTCCTAAATGATAAATAATGTCATTTTCTTTTCCTGTTCATAGTTCTCTCTCATCAATTACCTCCTAAACTTTTAAGCACAGTTAAGTGCAGAGGAGGGAGAGGAAACTGAGCAAATTTTGGGAAAGCTGATACTGAGAACAAAGATGAACAACAGGTGGGATGAATTGAAACAGTAGCAAAGAGCATCACGACCACTTTCCTTGAAATGAATAGAAAAGTAATATGAGAAAAGGAGAAAATAATAAAAAGCTAGCAGGAAAAAAAGGAGCTTATCAAGTCTTCTTGAAAATAATCTATTCAAATTTTAGCTCTCTATGGACCCAAATAAATGAGGAAAGCGAGGAGAGGACTAATAAGCAATGCTTTCTTAGTGCTAGGAATTATAGTCTGTAATTATGAATATTAATAACAATGCTTCTAGCTTACAAAGCTCTTTTCTTAGGAGTTGCTCCACGCAGTTTATAAACATTCTTTGTAATACTTGCAATGTGCCCACAAGTGAGTTAAGTTATAAAGAACTATTATTAATTATAATGCATTGCAACTAAGAGAAAAAGAGTATTGCTGCAGGACATGTAAGTCTAACTTTTACCAAAGATATGGTACAAAGCTTTCCACCATGGCAAATCATTAAGCCACACATTTATTTGCTTACATACAAAGAGATAAATAGGAATATGGAGAAGAATGCTTTATTTCACCTTTTCTTCATTCTCTTCTGTAGATTAAATATATGCATTCTTTCAGTGATTTGCCCTTAAACTTTTTAGGACCAATACTGTGTCTGATATAGAGCTCTCATATCTAAGAGTCATGAGTAAGGGATGAAATCAAAATATAGCATGTGGCAATGCCCCAAAGGTATGGCTTTCCCTAAATTCTCATACTTTTTTAAATGTATTTTTTCAAATTAAAGGCAATTGGTTTAATTGGTTATTGATGGTTATTGATGTTTTTGGTTGTTGATGTTTTTGTAGTTTTTGTCTCTAAGAAACCAATTCCTTTTGCTTAATGTATTTGACAAGGGAAACAGACTCTTTCTAATAGGTCAGGACCTTGCTTCCTTCTTGCCATTGCTTATTACTTCTTCCTGCCTCTTTACTCTGTGCTCCAAGGGCACTACCAGGCCGGGTGGCAAAGTCTTTGACCAGTTTGCTTTGTTGCTCTGACACATCATCACTCTGGCTTCTTTAAGTTAGACAAGAGAGCAAAGTAGAGTGACCTGAATTTTCGACCCCTTAAATTTCTCCAGACGATTGAATTTGAAATGAAATACTTGCAATCCATTTCTGATTTTCTTTTACTTGAAAGCCAAGGAAAATATTGTTTAATCAGTAGTATACTCATCAAAAGAGAGGCCTACCTTTCACATCAGGTGTATGAAGGACATTAAAAGTCTGTTCCCATGTGTGAGAATAGTAATGAATGATTCCTCTTCTGCCGGGTTAGGGGGAGCATACTAGAATAGGGTACTGAATCAATCAATATATCGGATTGATAGAGTAGATAAGAAAGACATCTGGGCACTTTGAAAGGAACAGCCTGCAGATGGGATATTCTATAAAAGGAAAGTTTGGAGAGTGTTAGTTAGAAGTAATCAGGATTTAATATGAAGGAGACATTTTCTTTTGGCTACTTTTTTTAATTGATTTTTTAAAAATCAATTAAATGTTTATTTTTTTTTTCTGAAAGAATACTAAGTGATCTCATGAGTGAGCATTTTTTACTCTCCTAGGCAAAAATCAGAGCTAAGGTATATTGAATAACTCACCCAAGTTTTCACATAGTTTTGGTCAAAGCCACTATGCCATTTTGGGGAGTAAAGCTTCTTTCTCTGAAAGATGGAGAGGACATCAGAGTATGTACAGAAGGAGAATGATGGGCTGGAATTTTTTTTGTCTTCTTAGCTGTTGGAACTTAATCATTTATAAAGTATTGAGTATTTACTATGCTAGAATTACATAAGGCAATGTGAGATATTGTTTCCTTTGAAACATCTGGATAATAGGGTAATGTCAGTGGGCCTTTCACTACTTCAGTGGCATTAAGTGTTTTCCCAACCCAATGTACCTCTCCAGGATGTACTACAGAGAGCTTTGGATGATGTAGAAGCAAAGCACAAGCACCTTAAAGAGAAGCAGAGGTAAGGCATAAGGTTTTTGTTTGCAACAATTCTCTGTGCTACATTAAAACAAATTCCGATTTCTAAGTAGGCATATTTGGTGCTTATTGTGACAATTTCTTTTTTTCAACTTGTGACAGCTTATAATATGAATCTTAATATGGTCAAGATGCCCCAGCCAAGATAAACAATTTAAAATATTTACAAAGTGTATGTATATGGGCATGTATGTCTCTATATCATGTTAAAACTTTAGGAAAAAAAGTTAAAAATTAGGCCAACATTTGGTTGTTTGGGCTGATGAAGAAGTCTAGATGAAGAAGTAGACTTCTCAGGGGATCAGGCTGACAACTTACTTTTCCTCTGTGTCCTTTGCCATTTATTTATTTATTTATGAGGCAGAGTTTTACTGTGTCACCCTTGGTAGAGGGCTGTAGCGTCACAACTCATAGCAACCTCTAACTCTTGGCTTTAAGCGATTCTCTTGCCTCAATCTCCCAAGCAGCGGGCCTATAGGCACCTGAAACAACACCCAGCTATTTATTTGTTGCAGTTGTCATTGTTTAGCGGGCCTGGGCCGGGTTCTAACTCGCCTGCCTTGGTGTATGTGGCCAGTGCCCTAACCACTGAGCTATGGGTGCCAAGCCCTCTTTGCCATTTAATTTCTGGAGGGTTGGTCCTCATTTCTTTGTTTTCAAATAGCTTAAAATTTCAAATAGGAAATAACATTAGCAATTATATTACTTTAAAATAACAATAATAAGACTCTATCAAAAATAGTCATATGTTGCTTAACAATGCGATATATTCTGAAAAGTGTGTCATTAGGCTGTGTTGTGATGATGCAAATATCATAGAGTATACTTAAACCTAGATGGTATAGCCTACTACAAACTTAAGCTATATGGTACCAGTAGCCTATTCCTTCTAGGTTGCAACAACATAAAGCAGGTTACTTCATTAAATGCTATAGCCAATTTGTAACACGATGGTAAATATTTGTGTATTCAGATATATCTCAACATAGAAAAGGTATGGTAAAATTACGATGTTATAGTCTTATGGAGCAACTATTGTATATGTCGTCTGTTGTTGACTAAAATGCTGTTTTATGGATTTTTTTAATATGGTTGACTTGCTGTCTGACTCAGGTGCTAAATAAATTAAACTGAAAATAATCATTGCTGCTCAAGTAAGGCCAGACTTTGAAACCTGTGATATCTTTAAGAAACTATTTTTTAGAGAAGTATGATAAGTTTTCACATTATTTTTGATGAACCATGAATCAGCATATAAAAATAACATTCCTCAAAACTTAAATTTGAATGTTAATTATGAATTTATCAAAATAAGTAAAAATTGAAATGTTATTTATACATTTATCAGAATATTTAAAATAAATGTCACAGGAATTTTAACTAAGAAGCAAAGTCTTCTTTAAAGCATTGAGAGAGACAAACTTTATTGAAATAGGTTTACTGTATGAGATAATTAATGCAGCAAAATATATGCATTACCAGTCTATATTTTATTAGCATTGATGTTAGTTGCCATGAACCTGGTTTTATAGTAGAATTTTATTTTTTCAAAATTTGAAGACAAACAGTATGCTACTTAGTATCTCAGAGTGACTATGTCATATGCTGTGATACTCTGTTTGGGAGTCCCCTACACAGTCAGTACTCAGAGTTAGGTTTTAGAAAATGGTCCATATTGATCCATATACATTTAACCTTAGATGCATTTAATAAATAAATAACATATTAACACATCAAAAACTTCCTAAGTCTAATGTACTGCGTATATAATATTCACATAAAAGGAGTGATGTAACTTTATCATTGTCCTTTAATGACAGATTCATTTAGTCAGTTCAGTTAAGTATATTATGTCAATTATAATTGCACACGATCAGGAACCTGAAAAGAAAAGACTGTGTTTATGAAGGGAGGGGAGGTATAGGGGGAATGCAAGGGGAGAATACCTCAGGGGAAGAATTTGTTGCTTTATTTGTATTTGGGAAAGGAAAATTGTATTTGGTGCCATTCTTGATTGGGAAAGGAAAAATAACATTTGTTAGGTACCTAATCTGTTCCAGGTTTATAGATAGATAGATAGCTTTTTTTTTTTTTTTTTTTTTTAGACAGAGCCTCAAGCTGTCACCACTGGGTAGAGTGCTGTGGCATCAGAGCTCACAGCAACCCAACTCCTGGGCTTAAGTGATTCTCTTGCCTTAGCTTCCCAAGTAGCTAGGACTACAGGCGCCTGCCACAGGGCCCGGCCATTTTTTGGTTGTAGTTGTCATTGCTGTTTGGCAGGCCTGGGCTGGGTTCAAACCCGCCAGCTCTGGTGTGTGTGGCTGGTGCTTTAGCTGCTTGAGCTACAGGTGCCAAGCCTCCTGCTTTGTATTTAACATTATTTCTTTTAGTTCTCATGACTTCCCAAGTGGCTAAGTGGGTGTTACTCTGATTTTTCAGATGAGACAGAAAGTTTGAGAGGCACATCCATAGTCACATGGTGGTTACAAAGCTGAGCTTGTGTTTGAAGTCAGGTCCGCCTCTCACATCTGGGCACTCCCTGCAGCCTCCTGTTACTGTAGTTTCTATCATATTCCGCTATTTCTCAATTTCTATTTTTATAATTTTAATAGTAAAAAGAATAGAAAACAATATAGAAGATACCGAGTCAAAAAAATAGGAGCTCATATTTGTTGCCCTCAAACTTGCTTTATTAACTTTTATTTACCTTTTATTTTGAAAAGGTTAGAGAGAAAGCCAAACAATATCTTTTGGAATATTCCAATGTACGTGGGATATATGGAGACTTGAGAACATGCCGAAAGTTAGAAATCACATCTACTGTTAGAAATACCTAAAATTAAAAATAGCGAATCATCATTTTAAAAAAAATGCTGTAATGGACATATTTAGACCAGTTAACATTTCAGAACCCTTCTGGTATTTTTTAGTTCTTATAAATTTAAATTGGCAGACTTGTTTTTGAATCAATGAGCGTACATACTTGGCTGGTATAGTCATGGCATCATATTAATACAGAATACCTGCTATGCAGAGATACTGATTGTAACCTAACAGGTTTTTGCAAAAATCTAGACATTGTTTATCTATCCCTTAATTATTTTCTATTTTGTAAACTATATTTATGAAAAACACTTTTTAAAAAACTTTTCTAAATATAACCCTAGAGAATTAAAGAAAGCAAGAACACTCTCCGTGTTCTTTGGGGTGAACATAGAAAACCGAAGCCAAGCTGGAATGTTCATTTACAGTAACAACCGTTTGATCAAAATGCATGAGAAAGTGGGCCCACAGCTGAAACTGAAGTCCTTGTAAGTATGTTTTTGTTTTCAGATGTACAAGCGGGGGTGGGGGGTGTGGGGGGGTGGCAGTGAGATTCTGTCTGTGGAGTGAGATGAGAGATTAATCGTGGCGGGAGCAGGTGTCATATTCTGTGCTCACCCTTCCTGTCAATGCACAGGCATCAATCTACCTAATTTACAAAACCAGTGAAGCTGCCTGTCTGCTCTAAGCAAAAAGCATATTTTTGAATACATTCCTTGAACAACTTGAGGTTTTACCATGTCTTGTGCTGTTTATTTAGGTTAAATTTTTAACATTTTATCAGTTTACAAATAATACAATCATATTTTTAAATTTTAGAAGAGAAAGGAAAGGAAAATCCAGTCTTGTAAAGCAGTTCTGTTAAAATTTTGTGTAGCTCATGCATGTGTGAGCTCTTGCCAGTTATCTGCATAAACTTGTTTTATTAAGATTCTCCAGCCTATTTGGAGTCTAGAGTAATACATTCTAGTGCTTTCCCAATGATCTGAAACTCCACAAGCTGGTTTCATCAATTATGTAGAGTTCTGAAGGGACATAAAGAAAAGGACAGAGCCAGATCCGGGAACCATGACCAGAAGGTCAGAGGAGCGTTCATCTTGTTTTCTCCATCTCAAGGAATTAGCACTTCATTCATTGATCAACAAGGACTTATATTGCAGTATCATGTGCCACTGTGCTAGGTAGTGTACAAAGCTCTGCAGACAAAACTGTCAAGACTTACCTTTGGCTAAGGAACTTACAGTCTAGTGAAGGGACAAGCATATAAACACACATTTTTTATATTATGGAAGCAAGAATGATCTTTTAAAATCTAAGTTAGTTAACTCTCTTGTTTAAAACCCTAGTGCATTTAGAATAGAACTACTCACCATAGTCTTATATCTGGCCTCTGCCTGGCTCTGGGACCTCCTCATGCCTCCCATATTCTACTCTCTTTTTTTTTTTTTTGAGACAGGAGCCTCAAGCTGTCCCCCTGGGTAGAGTGCCGTGGCATCTCAGCTCACAGCAACCTCCCACTCCTGGGCTCAAGTGAGTCTCCTGCCTCAGCCTCCCAAGTAGCTGGGACCACAGGCTCCTGCCACAATGCCTGGCTATTTTTTGGTTGCAGTCGTCATTGTTATTTGGCAGGCCTGGGCTGGATTTGAACCCACCACCTTGGGTGTATGTGGTTAGCTCCTAAGCCACTTGAGCCACAGGCGCCGAGCCCATATTCTACTCTTTATGTATTTCCTGTCCCTCAGACCTCCTAACCTCATTCTTTTTTTTTTTTTTGAGACAGAGCCTTAAGCTATCCCCCTGGGTAGAGTGCTATAGCGTCACAGCTCACAGCAACCTCCAACTCCTAGGCTCAAATGAATCTCCTGCCTCTGCCTCCCAAGTAGCTGGGACCACAGGCACCCACCACACCTGGCTATTTTTGGGTTGCAGCCATCGTTGTTTGGTGGATCCAGGCTGGATTCGAACCTGCCACCTTAGGTGTGTGTGGCTGGCACCTTAGCCACTTAAGCCACATGCACCGAGCCCTAACCTCGTTCTTCTGTTATGGCCTTCGCACTTGCTATTCCTTCAGCCTTGAACCTTCTGTTCTCAGATCTTCTTGCTGCTGGCCCTAGGGTGCCATTAAGCCAGGAAGCCTAAAGCCGGCTTCCCAGTAAAATCTTTTTCTTTGATTTTCTAAGTAAAATTGGTGGCCAGGCATGGCCAGGCCACCTAGAATCCTAGCACCTGGGAGAGGATTGCTTGAGCTCAGGAATTCAAGACCAGGCTGAGCAGGAGCAAGACCCATCTCTCCTAAAAAATATATAGAAAAACTAGCCGAGCATGATGGTGCATGCCTATAGTCCCAGCTACTCGGGACACTGAAGCAAGAGGATCACTCAAGCCCAAGAGTTCGAGGTTGCTGTGAGCTATGATGGCACCATAGCATTCTACCCAGGGTGAAAAAGTGAGATTCTGTCTCAAAATGATAATAATAATAATAATAATTGGCCTCTGCTTTCACCCTGCCATCCCGTTGCTTTTTATGTATTATAGCACCTGTGTTATGCTCCTTATACCACTGATCATCTGAAATGGTCTTGTACCTTTATCTGTTTTTTGGCTTCATGACTGTTACCATATGGGAAAAAACTTCAAAAGTAGGAACTTTGTCTTTGTGTTTTAGCATTGTATTCCTTGTCTTTGGGCCATGGCCAGGTGCTGAGTTTGAATGAATGAATGAATGAATGCTATGTTAAGAGGCGCACATTAGATGCAAAAGGAACAGTTGGAAGGGCAGCAAACCAAACTACGGAAGTCAAGTCAACCTGGAAGAAGTGATTCCCAAATTTAGACTATGGAATGAATAATGAAAGGAAAGTAGGGTAGATGAGGAAAGCGGTGGACAAAGGCAGGGGCCCCAAATTGAGAATGCTTGACATTCGTGCTGTGGCAGTGTCAGTGAGGAGCCCTTAAGGCTTAGACAACTGGGTACTCTTTCCCCAAACAGGTTATGTCACCAAGCAGAATATCCCAGCTGTGTGCATCATATGCCACTAAGAAAGTGAGAAAAAAGTATCCCTTTGGGATAACCCAACCTGTATGGCTCCTTAGTAGAATTCATGGAGCATCTGTGGACCTCTGCAATAATCAGAGAAAACCAACCTGAAGTGAGGACAAAGAAGGTGACCCTTTGGCCTGGCCGGTATCAGAGGATTATGCCTTTTTATTGCAATAAGGCACCATTGAGGGTGTTTAATGCTGACAGGCCTCTCCATCCCACCTATCCTGTCTCATCATTAAGATGATAGGTTTTGGGCTTAGCGCCTGTGGCTCAATCGGCTAAGGCGCCAGCCACGTACACCTAAGGCGGCGGGTTCGAATCCCCAGCCCGGGCCCGCCAAACAACAATGATGGCTGCAACCAAAAAATGGTCGGGCGTTGTGGCGGGCGCCTGTGGTCCCAGCTACTTGGGAGGCGGAGGCAGGAGACTCGCTTGAGCTCAGGAGTTGGAGGTTGCTGTGAGCTGTGATGCCACGCACTCTACCCAGGGGGATAGCTTGAGGCTCTGTCTCAAAAAAAAAAAAAAAAAAAAAGAATAATGAGGCAATAGGGAAATAAGCATGAAAATACGTAACGGGGGGTTCAGTCAGTGATTGGCTGTTGGAGGCTAGTTGGACAAATAAATATATTCTGTGTCTGCATATTTTGGCTCTAATTTTAAAAATTCATCTTTTTTAAGGGGCACTTGATTTATAAACATTCATGAAATATATCTTATTTTAGGTTCTCCAAGTACATCTGTATTTCTTGAAGAACTAAAAGAAGCTGTTAAACCTCTCCAGGACTATGGGATTTCAGTTGCAAAGGTAGAAAGATATTTACATTTAGTAAAATTAGTGACGCATTGAACACTGTATATGGATTAAGACTGAGTGTATTAACAGTCCTTTTGTTCTATGTCTTTTTCCAAACTGAAAGAATATTTTATTTCATAAAGATAAAAGCACAGAAAGATAATTTCAGATTACTGTTTAACATGGTACACAAGAGGGGAAAAAAAGCTGTTACAGGTTTTTAGCTTAGAGTTTGCCTTTTCTTTTGTAAATCATACTATTTGGCCTTTTGTGTCACCTTTCAGACCTATAGTTAGATGTTTCATTTTGCCCGACGAATATTTTTTAATAGTTCAAAATTCAGTGATTTACTGAATTTTTATTAGTACAAAAGGAAGTAACAAAATTGAGGTAACTGAAGAATGTTTTTCTTCTTAGTCTTTATAATTGCTTAGGTTTAAGTTTTTCTAAAACATGTATTTTTATTTTTTTATTTTTTTATTTTTTTTTGAGATGGAGCCTCAAGCTATCCCCCTGGGTAGAGTGCCATGGCATCACAGCTCACAGCAACCTCCAACTCCTGGGCTCAAGCCAGTCTCCTGCCTCCGCCTCCCAAGTAGCTGGGACCACAGGCGCCCGCCACAACGCC